>VFFE01007182.1:3207060-3277721 GCA_008921705.1 Burhinus oedicnemus
AAAAAAAACAATTGTAAAAAAAAAAAAAAAAAAAAAAAAAAAAAAAAAAAAAAAACACCACCAAAAACAAACAAACAAAACCAAACAAACAAACCCAACCCAAACCTGAAGTCAATGTCTGTATAATTAACAAATGCCCTTAACTGGTCAGTCATTCCTGGTGTTTTAGTATGGTGCTTTTTACATAAGATGGACAAAATGGTCTTGTCTAATTAAAAAAAGGAGTGGCAGGGAGAAGGAGATCTGGCATGAAAGTATTGACTGATGTCTTGTTTCAATTACGCATGTAGAATAAACAGCCTTGACTATGACAGCGATGTTAAAATAGGTTAAAAGGTTTGTTTAAGCAGCACAGAGAGGATCAAAATGACATGTTTAAAAGAAACATGATCTGGGTCAACGTCTGTAAAGGGCAAAAAGTTAATTCAGAATGAGGAATAAGTATGACCATGTGTATTTCTCTTGTTATATTTACATTATATAATTGCAGTAGTGTTGCCAGATAAATTTACTTCTTATCTGTAGCCATTGTTGATTTATATTTTCTTACATCTGTTAGAGGTTGATACATGCTCTGACAACATCTATGAAAACTAGCATCTGGGCTTTGTCAACAATTATTTCCAAGAACAATGATATATTTAGGTCAGTTAACTGCAGAATAGCCTGGTACATTGATCCTTTGCAGAGCTAAGTCTGAAGGTGGTTTGCTTTCTTCAGCCAGTGGACCTTCTTTCTTCTAATGCAAGAGTTAGCAGTAAGTGTTCAAGCCAAGGAGGCAGGGAAAAGTAATCAAGCAGAAGATATGACGAGCTCTCTGAGGAATGTATTGTATATTTAAATTGCAATACAAAAACTTTATTGGGGGGGAAAAAAGTTACAGGCCCCAGATTATTTCCAGTGTGTTAGGAAATACCTCTTGGACAATGATCAATAGACTCTATGCAGCTAATTTTGTTTTTCTTCTCTGTTTGCTTTCCAGCAGAGGCTTCTGAACTTCTGTAGCTATTATTAGAAGTTCATGTGCAGTGTAAAGATACAATTCCGTGGGATACCAGCAGCAGTGGCAAAGCCAGTTTCAGAAATTCCCTGTCTCATTCCTCTTGCCTCTCACAGCTGTTGAGCTATACTCTAAACCAGATTGCCGAAAAGATAGCTTCTTTGAGGGAAGAGGAGGAATACTAGTATCATCTCAGTGATCTGGTTTATGGTGTGGAACAAAATACAGTGTTAAATACCTTCAGTTATATCTTGAAAAGTATCAGACTTAAACAGGGGTGAGGGACTGTGCAGAAGTGGCAGGGGAGGAAGTGTATGGGAAAGGAATTTGTTCAGTATTAAAGCCAGTTTCATGATATTACATTATAAATTGCTATAAACTAGGCTTCAACCAGAGTAAATCTGTACGTGACTGGAGTTGCCTCACTTTACTAAATGTTTCCTGTGATTGCTGTAATTTACTTTCTTTCTGGGAGGAAGCTCACGACTTGGTAGTATGACCTAGAGAATGAAAATGCTGAGATTCAGTGTTGAAATACTACCTAATGGCCAACAACGCTTTTCTCAGGCATTTAAATTGCTGCTTTTTAAATGGCAGTGCTGAAATACAGCTCAGCTAGGAAGGTCATATACTATGTAGACCATTGTTTATTTCTTAACCAGCCTGTGCATGGAGCCTAGTCAGGAGGAACGAGGGCTGACCCTTCCCACTGTTGCAATCTGATCAATTAACTGTACATTCATTTATGAAGAACGGCAGCTGGCACAACTATGGTCATACAAAAGATAACCTGCTATGTATGGCATCTGAATAAGGGGATGCAACCTTGCACTTCAGTTTGATCTGGGAGAACGGAAGGCCAGATTCAGTAACAAGGACTTACACGACCACTCTCCTGGCTAGCCTCTCTTGAAAAGGTCTGTCCTCCTAGCAGTCAATATACTTACTCTAAACAACTCATTTGTTCACTATATATAGGTCTTATCCACCCCAATGTATAGTGTTACCCCTGAGTTCCAACAGGCAACTGCAGTTGTAAAGGAGTTATACTGCTCAGCTGTCTGTGTAGTTTTCTGGTTGTTAAGTGTCCCAGAAGCCTGTGTTATGATAGGTTTATAGCACCTCAGTATAAGACAGTGTCAATAGTGTCACTTGGTGTAAATGTTAGCGTAACTGTTTATGAATGTAACTGAATGCATGGCTTACCTTTCTCGTACTGTTCTTGCTTCTTACTCATCAGATTCAAGTAATTGAAAATGATCAGGCTTCTAGGGGAGGGCAGATCTATGCTACAAACACAAGAGGACAGGTTCCTCCTCTTGTTACCACAGACTGCGTAATCCAAGACCAAGGTAACTGTCCTTGTTACTGATTTGGGAGTCTTTCTAGGTGAAATCAAATATAATTAAAAAAAAAAAAAAGAAAGACTAAATACTCAAATTTCTCATCTAAAAATGATGCTTCTTACTCTAAATCAGACATGAAATGGGAAACTCCCTTTAAAGAAAAGAAAGGGGGGTGAGGGGGAGAAGGTAAGAGTTGAATTCTTAGATTTGGGTTAACACCTCCTCTACCCTTCCTGACGTTTAAAATCAATATGAATAGTTGAGATAACTCTTCTTTTTAACTTAAAATTTTTCGAGGTTTTAAATTTCAAGTTGAAAATTCGTTTTAGATTCTTCTGAAATTTTAGAAGTTGGATAATGAGCAATGAGACTAGCACTGTTACATTTTAAGATACGAATTTTGGAAAATTGTATTCAAGCAATAGGGGCAGCATACAAACTGTCTAGTTGACAGTGTATCTGCCTTTGCTTCTGCCTAGAGCCCGGAAGTACAGTTTTCCACGTGCTGCTCTTGACAGCAGACTTGATATTTTAATACAGATTAAACTGATGGTATCATTTAGTCCAGCATTAATTTAGCAGTGCATGGATAAACTGTATAAAATGTACAAACACATCAAAATTTTTTGGCATTATCTGAGAATGGGGTAATGCCGTTCTGATGAACAAAGAAATTCAGGAAACTGAGCAGAGCTGGGCAGTTAAAAAGGTGGTTGAAAAAGGTGCTGATGGTTAAAAAAGAGCATAAGGAAGCTGATTTCTGAGCTCCTGTTGCCTTTCAGTGCTCTTGTCTGCAATACATAGCACAGTTTCTCATTGAGGGAACTGAGCTAAGTGTGCTACAAGAAGTGGTGTGGTGATTTTAACACACCGTATTTTGCAAGATGAATGAGCATGGTGATGTTAAGACAGGTATACTACTTTCTGAACCAGAGCTAGCTCATTAGCGCAGTATTAACAATCAGTCTGCAGCATTTCGTTACATACAGTGTTGACATTTCCACTGGGATTTTCATCCATGTTATTTTCTTTTAATATTTTAGTTATCATATGTTTCAAACTAATCTCTATTGAAATTCTTATTGCAAATAATTGTGAGATTTTTCTTGATATGTTTAAATCTCTGCTTTAAAAAACAGCAAGAAAAGATTTACCCACAGGGAGGGGCAATGGGCTGACATATAAAGATGGGCAGAAGCTTGCATGGGAGGGGAAAAAAGCATGTTTTTAACTTAGCATATGCACTTGTTGCTTTATGTTGTTGTTTTGATTTTTCTGGTTTGTGTTTGGGACAGGTGGGTTCCTTTTAACAGTCTTTCATTCTGCATGCTATGTTGGATGTTCTAGGCCACGCCAGCCCTCGTTACATCCGATGTACTACCTACTGCTTCCCGTCATCTTCAGATATGGCCAAACAAGCTCGCATTCCACTGGCAGCTGTCATACAGCCTTTTGCTATTGTTCCACCAAATGAGGTAAGGACTAACTGAATGTTATTACTATGTGGTTTTGTCTCCTAAATATTACAAACTTGTTCTTCTCTGATTGGATTGGAGTTGAGGATGTTTTACCTCTGACTGTGGAGGAATAAGAGAGTAGAGAGGTGGCAGAAGACTATGAGATGCACTTGGGTCATGATGCAACTTCAAGGGATAAAAATCTTTGTCTAGAAAAGGTACAGGAGTGAGTGATGGCTGTATAGTCTGAACCACTACGTTCCTGGTGTTCCTCCAACTGCCTCTAGTTTATGCCAGCTTTGTCAGTTGCTTGCTCTGCTGGAACCCCATAGGTATGGGCAAAGACATTAAAACAGGACGACCACAAACAAAGACATTAAAACAGGACGACCACAAAGATGTGGACAGTTACATTAAAAAAATGGCATTTTTCCATTTAGTTCTTTACAAAATAATTTAATTTCACAACAGACCAAGAAGATAATGGTATTTTCTACTTGGAGGAGCTGAGTCATAGAAGGAAGACTAATGTAGCCACCCATTTTTGGCACTCATTTGGAGGCATCAACCCAAGCAGTTCCTTTTCTCATATTATCATCTGTAATAGCCCTTCATATTGCAAACATATCCCTAGTTTGTCTGCAGAGTATTTCTACAGATTGGCATTGTCCTGTGATTGGACGACAGTTACCCAGATTTCCTGGCATCTCCAAAGGATAGTGTCAGTAGCAGGGATAAAACTAGATCACAAGTGCAGCATTTAGCTGCATCATTTATCTGTAGGATCGTCTTTCTCGTTCTTCAGTTCCTGCCGCCTCCTTTGCACAGCTTCTAATTTCTGCAACAAAGGTCTGCAGAATGCATTTCCTCTTCATGTGCTGCACTAATTTACTTTCAGAGCGCTGTTTGCTGGGAAAAAAACAGGGATTTCATGAAAGTTGTAGCATGTGATTGTGTCTTCAAAAACTCCTCATAAAATGCATGCAGAGAAAAACCTAATTAAAATTGCAAAGACTTTCAGCACTTGGTTTTGCAGTGTTTGATTTTTCTTTAACTTTGTTTTATTACTTGTAAATTCTTAGGGGTTTTTTGAAAAATATGTTGGAAAAAAACAGATGTTGTTCTTTATCAGGATGGATAACTTCCAATCCAGCAGACCTCTGTAGTTTGAATTAGGAGTATTATTTTAGCAGGGTAGTATGTAGTTATCTTCTCTGTGGTCCACAGGGAAATAGGATGTATTACTTATAGTTCTGCAGATACTGGGTCTCACTATTTGTCTCCTAGACAGCAAATTTGGGTTTCATTCCAGTTCTTGAGGAGAATGTGCAGACTTGGCTTGCTGCCCCCCCTGCATTTTCTCCTAGGTGGAGCTCCTGCTACTGCTTCTCCACCCCTTCACTTTACCAGCCAACCTTTACCCTTTACTACCCTTTATCCCAGTTTCTGTGCCTAGGTGGCACTGATTCTGCTTTCATGTTGGCTCTTTGTGCGTCTTTCACTTTCAGTCTGCCTCTAGTCATTTATGTCCCCCATGCATGGCTTCCCTGTCTTCTGTGTAGTGTTTGGATAGTGTGATCAATGAGTTGCTAAAATCTAAGTCTCTTCTGCATACGTAAATTAGCAGTACGTACAAACCACTTGTACTTGACCAAGTTCAGGAGGGTTTTCCCAGGGCTGGCAAAAAGATGCACTTGGTGACCCACCCGTTCTGAAGTGTTAGTGCTTGCAAGCTGTTGGAAAGGTCAGTGGAATTCATTAATCTGTAAAGAGCGGTGTATTTTTCCCTAGCCTCTTTCTTGGAAGAGGCTAAAAAACCTCTGAAAAATGTCTCTCAAAATTGGCAAAAGTCCAGCGTGGAAAATTTTAGTATGAACAATTATAACTTGGTAAAGTTATAAGAACTGAAGAGATGGTGTTGCAGTAGGAAGTGCTGGGCAGTCTTAGCTGAGGCAGTTTTTTCCAGAGCTTGCCTGTGCCCTTTGTCTTCACTGCTGCTGCCAAAATAAGATCTTGCTCTTAGGATCTTCTAATAAAAACGGTCTTCCATATGGGATTTATAACCCCTTTAATTCTGAAAAGCTACTTAATTGGAAAGAACTGTGCTTTTTATAGAGGTAAAATACATTCAGGGGCTTATTTGAGTTTCTGAATTTCCTAGTATGGTGCATTCTGCGTGGAACTAGTGACTGCAAGTCACAGAATGTTCTTCATTTCAGAATATCTAGCCTATTTTATGGATGCCTTTAAGTGCCTTTTAATAATGCCTACAGGTGATGCTCATCACATGTTACAGGGCTCAGTACAAAGTGGGAATCTGTCTAATCTCTTTATCTCTTGATAAACAGTATGTTGTGCATAGTAACTGTTTAAAATAATGGGGGTTTTCTTCTAGCTTTTCAGTGAATAGTTTCCCTTCATTCATCTTTGTTCCAGCTTCAGCTGCAGATATGTCTCTGTTTCTACAATTTCTAATAGACTCAGTGTTAGCACCCAGAGAATTTCAGTTCTGTTTCTTTTCAGAGGAGGAGGAAGAAAAGCAATGGCTACAAGGGTTTAGTGGACCATGGATGTGAAATGGCCACAAATGGTTTGTGCAGCTGGTAATATGGTTAGGAACAGATGAGAAACTGACCTATCTCACTTGAACTGTAAGGACCTCAGCAAATCTGCACAGTATACATAATCCATTACAATGCATATTACATAGACCATGCCTTTCTGTGTTAGTGAAGGTGTATGAAAAAAGGTATGGGCTATCGGGGTAATTCAGGTGACTAATAGACTTATGAGTGTTCCATGAATATAATTCTTAATTGGTGTTTTGTTTTGATTATCACTTGTAGTTGAGGATGAATTTAAAATAGTATATAAAACATATTTGCATTTTCAGTGGTCTTTTGCTGTAGAATACATGTCTTGTGGTTTGTTTTTTGGGGTTTTTTTTCCTATGCCATTACTGTACTAAGGCAGTTAGAAACAAAGGGAAAACCTTGTATTGCTTCCATTTCCAAATAATATGAGGATTCAGTGCAGTCTTCAGATGTCTTGTTCTCCCTTTCGGGAAGCCAATCCTGAGTGTGAACTTTGATTCATCGAGAGAATTTTTTGTATTGATGAAGCATTATGTTCTGTCCAGGTGAACTAAATGATATCAACTGCGGATTGTATTTTCTCCCATCCATGTTTTGTTTGGCACTTTATAATCTGAACTGCAGCAAAAAATAGAATTAGATACGTGTTTGAGAGGGAGAGCATAATCATACAGGCCTTATTTTCTTTCTTAATTGAATACATTCACCGTTTTGGTGGATGACTTGTAAGTGATGTTATATGTTCTTACTAGCTGGAGGGTTGTGCACTCTGATTAGTGTCTCTTGCTGAGTTTACACTTTGACCATCAGAGCAAAGTGTTGAGCTGTTCTTGGTTATGCAGGCAGTGGGAAGGAGTGCCTGAGAGATTCTTCATTTACAGCAACTAGATAGGAGGGAGTAGGAAGAGGCAATTGGGGTCCTGGAGTTGGCAGAGTTGTGTGTGTAATGGAGATGGTAGGCATCACTTTGCTGTTAAGTCTGTTTTGTGCCTGTTACTCATTGACAAGGAGATCCTGTGAGAAATTCTGTTTGGAGTTCACTGTAGCTTCTGCAGGTTAGCAGCATTTTGGTTTGCCAATTAGATGTTTTTCATTTCTTCAGATTTTACTCTGAAGAGTCAATAGTGCTCCAGCTGACAGAGCCTGGAACACTCCCTAAAGTTTTGGAATTAATGTCTGTAATGAATTGGAAAAAAAAAAAAGATTGTCAATTGCATTCATAGAAACAGTAGTCAACTGGAAATTGAGGATTTGTTTCCTTTGACTAAGAACTTACGGAGATGGAGATAAAAGATCCTGGGAACCTTCAGATAAAAGGCTTAGGTCCACTGACTTAACAGTAGTTTTCTCAGAAATACTCTTCCAGTTTGGAGGTCCAACCTGGAAAAATAGATTTCAGGGTTTCAGTGTGTCTGAAAGGCAGATTTAAGTTCATTAGTCACTGGCGTTCTTTTGGGGAAAGTGGAGTGTCTACATGCAGGGGCTGGTGTCCTATCTCCAGAAGTGAAGTGGGAATGTTAGCCTACAAAGTGAATAAAAAAGGTTTTTAACTAAGGTCTGGGGAAAAACTGTGAGGAGCTGAGAAATACACAGGGGCATCTTTTGAAGACGTGTAGAACAGATATCTCCATTTCCAGTAAAGAATGGGATACAAATTATCCCTATGGGAGAAAATAAGAACAAAAAGTAAAATCATTGTGGTGCTGGATAAGGATGTTAAATGAAAAGATCTCATGCGTGTCTTTGATTAAATGTAATGTGTTTTGGGGGAGGAACCCCAAAACAAACAGGGTTTGCCCCTGCAGTGAGAAAGAACAAATTCAACATTACAGAAATGTAGTAGAATGAAAAGACAAAGATGCTCTTGCTTTATACCCTGCTAAGAGCTCCCCAGACAGTTGAGGCCCAGTGCAGTAACACTGTGTCTGAGAAGTTCCATAGCATCTAGAAGTCTGGTGGAAATTCTGAGTTGAGAGGACACAAGGGCAACATAAGTGAAAACAAAGACAGACATGAAACTGTACCTATACTGGTGGGTTGCAATATCAGTCTTCACATCAAGAGGGGAAAGCTCAACTCCCCAACAATTTATAGTTGAAAGAGTAAGAAAGATCTAATGCAGCTAAGATGCAGGATTTCAGATGCTCACATGTAAGCTGGTAAAATTCCACAATGAAAACATTCTAGAGAAGCCGTTATAAAAATTTAAATAGTAAAACTGGCCACTGAAGAAAAGTTCACAAAGGAGGCTTTACTTCAGTAATGTTAAATCAGAAGTGAGCGAATTTAAGACCTAAGTAGAGACCATTCAATACAGATTGTTGTAGAGTTGTGTTTGTTATCCCAAGAGCAGCTAAGTTAGCAACACTTGGCATATAGGCACTGAGCATCAGAAGAGCAGAGCAAGTGAAATGGTTTTATTCACAAAAGCCCTCAAGTTGAAAGTTCAAGGGGCAAAATCCATGGAGGGCACACCGTCTCTCAAAGGTTACTACAAAAAACCCTACAGCCAATCTAGAAAATTATAAACTAGTGAATGTTACATGTATGCTATATATCATTTGAAACAAAAGTTGTTAAAACGTTCATGCCTTACCACCCCCTGCCCCGACCAGTGTCTTAACAGCTCTGGTCATTTCTGAATCTTATCTTTACCAAGTCCTTATTTATTATTTCTCAAAAGTAGCAGTTCATTTTCACTCTCCTGATTTGGATGATCTATGGAAAGTATTTGTTTGTTATAGATTGAGAATACAGTATCATTGTTTGACAGAACTTATTTTTAGTCCACCAGTGCTTTAGCAACGGTCTATAAAAATAAACTAGCTCTCAGTTATCATCATAGACCAAGCCCTACATGAATTTGTTTTGGAGATGTATGACTGTTTCCAGAGCCTGAATAAACCATGTGATCTTGATTTAACATTTAATGCTACTTGCTAACAAAAGGTAGTTAAAAGACTATTTCATGTTGTAAAACCAAATACAAACAACTTCAAATACTTATCTGGTTTTAAATATTTAAATATCTAAATTATCTTCCTCTTTGCTCCTTAGTAGTTTTGTGTTATCATTCTCTACCATGTTCTTTCCTATTTATTTAATTTATTTATATTTTTTTAAGAAATATTGGTGAGAATTTAATATTTCACTTTTCATTTTCTCCTCAGTTAATGAACTAGTTAAAAGATAAATGTGGAATGGAATTACTTCTCAGAAATGCTGGTGTTCATGAGCTAAAAGCCATTTAACCTTTTCAGGATAGTGAACTTTGATGAACAGTGCAGCTGGGCTGTTTGGAAGGCTGTGGTTTTTACAGGGATGATAGTATGGTTTCGTAGGTAGAGCTGTAAGGTTAGCAGAAGCTGAAAATTGAGTGAGGTGAATAACAACACATGATGCAATATTATAAATACCTTTTTGTTTCAAGAACAAAGTCAAGTACCAGTGTGTGAATTTTCTTTTAGAGCCTAAGTCTGCTCCTTTTGGTTTTAAATTAGTCATCCAAATGTTAAATAGATATGAAGAATTAGGGAAATCCCTACACTCTTGCGATCTACCCTGGGCTCGGTGAGGACTAAGGTTCTGCTGTCCATATTCTGTAGCTAGTAAGAAGGGAGAGTAGACTGTAGCTTTAGTTTGAGGAATATTTTTATATAGACACATGGATTTATTAGTGGTTGTGTGCTCACGCAGAACTTTGGTTTGAGGACAGTGAGGAATGCTTAGTATGCAGGCAATATGAAACGATTCAAACTAAATATCTTACTGACTGCTCCTTTCTATTAGGGATGTGTTAAAAAGCACAGACTGCAGAACAGATCCTTGAGGTGCTCACTGATAACATCTACCCACTGTAAAAAAACTGTCATTTTTATTTTACCCTTTGATTTCTGTCTTTTATTTAGTTACTTATTCACAGGAGGCCCTTTGTCCCTATTGCATGAGAGCTTAGCTAATTTAAGAGCTTTTGATGAGGGATTCTATCAAAGACTTTTTTCAGAGGGAATACGTTATATCAACTAGGTTATGCTTATCTGCATGGTGGCTGACTCTTGAGAGAACTCAATAGATCTGTATGTCATGACATCCCTCCTCAAGAGCCACATCAGCTCTTCCTCTGTATATCCTATGTATCTGTGTGGTTTTTTTATGTTCTCCTCCATTGTAGTATCTACTGATTTGCTTTCTGTGGAAGTAGGACTTGCTGGTCTAGCTCTGGGGTCACCCAGAAGTTCTTTGTAAAGTTTGTTTTTGTATTGCTGCCTTCTTTCCTTCTGGGCGCTGAAGCTTATGTAAGCAGTTGGTTTTATGTACAGTTCAGTCATTTTACACTGTGAGTCTCTTTAGACAGGAGTTGCATGGTTAGACAGTAAAATTGTACCTACTACTGGTAAGCTTTTCTAACTATCAAAAGATGATAGTTTTCTTAAAACTTTCTGAAGAAAAGGTTCTGAAAGAGAGATTGGTGACTGTTCTGCCCTACTGTCTGTTTCAAAATTTCTCACCCTTCTCAATGTTGGCTTGTAACTTTGTGATTCCCGTATGTACTTGGGACTTGACATGAGATTCCTCTTCATATTCATAACTACTGGAAAGGAAATATCAGAGCTTATTGAATGTTGAATGACCTCTTTCCTTTGTGTAGACTTCATATGACCCTTTATATCTAGGTTATTCAAAATTGGTTCATGTCTGTTGACAATACTGGAGTTCTCTCCAGGGTAGGTAACAAAAGCTTCCTCCTTTTGAATGAGTACTCCACAGCAAAACCAGCAGGTGTTGACCAGTGATGAGATCATATTTTGCTATCTGCAAATTGTAAGTGGGACAGATTACTTTGTGTGCTCAGCAGTTCTGGTCTCTGGATTGTCCAAGATCCAGCAGAGAATGATTTTATCAATGTCTTCAGGGTGCACTATCAAAGTCTATCAGTGAGAGTAGAATCCTTGCACATGTGGTATAACTTAATAGTTAGGACACTTAGTCTGACGGTATCAAAACTCTTTTTCACCCTTCAGGAAAGGGGGGCTGACCACCAAGCTATTTCCCAGGTTTTACAGAAGAGTTTGTTGCCTCCATTTAAACTTCCACAGATGGAAGTCAGTGGACCAGAAAGAGAGCACATGCACCAATACCACACTGTAGATTGCAGTTAGGCCAATTAGTTTAGGGATAGGGCCATGCTATGAGACATTCCTCCTTGTTCTTAGGATTGCCTTGGCATTTTTACAACCAATCTATTGTCAAGCTGTTTGGAACAATCAATCCATATGGAGACTGTCCAGGTAGCATAAATTTATATCCTGAACTCATGGCTGTATACCATGCTGGTAAGTGTGAGCCAGAGCAGTGCTATTTCTTCCATTTTCCAGATAGGAAAATAAAACAAGTTCTGAAGCATCCTTGTTGATGCCCTCATTTGGGAGAGAACTGTGAGACTCTGATCTCATAGTTCGGAGTCTGAGTGGACTATGGACCAGGATGGGTATTTGACAATCTTTGTTGCTCTATCAATGCTGCTTTATTTTAATTTTTCTAACTAACTAGTGCCCGGTTAATGTCTGGGGTTTTTGGATAGCTTCTCTGGGGTGCCTGACTCTCCCATGCATGGTATGGAGAGCCCAGAACTCTCAAGCATCTCCAGGTGCCTCACGCAGAAAGCTTTACATCACTCTGTAGGCCAGTGCCTGTAAGCTAGGTTTCACAACGCCTAATTTAGAGGTGCATAAATCCTGTATTAGATGAGGCTTTCTTTATGGAGTATGCACCATGCTAGTCTGCGTTTGGTAGTAAAGCATTTGGAATTGGATTGCTTCCCAAGACTTCATCATCCAGGAGAAAGCTTTTTGCTAGCCTGTTGGGCTGTAACTACACTCTGTAACTAGAATGAACTTTCAGAGCCAAATTTAGCAAAGGCTCTGGCAGCAGAGCTTTTCCTAACTCAAGTAAATTTCCCAATTTATTTTTTTCTGCCTCTTTGGTTTTAGTATACATTTTAAAATACTCTTAAAGCGTACTTTTTTAAAATACCTCTGTAGTATGTTGTTCCATGCACCATTGTTGTTATGGTAGGGAGGTAATTCTGAAAGAAATGGGGACAGTAACTTGGAAATGTGACATTTACATAAACTTAATTCATATTGTAATCCGAGTTCCTGATTAATTTTTTTACAAATTTGAAATTTAGACTGGGAAAATGCCTTTATAAAGATGTTGTAGTTAGTTTCTGACAAGTTGGAAACTGTATCTGTTCTTAAGAATGGTAACGGCAGAAGAAAAACCTGACTAAGCAACAGTACATATAGAAGTGAAATAAAAAGTAACGTTCATATCCAATTAATTAGCTGGCCAACAATATTGATAATTAGTTTTGCCAACAAAAATGACACTCAAGTAGAAAATTACTTTGGCTATTGCTCGATACCTCTGTAACTCAAAATAGCTTCTTGAATGACACCTGCCATTCTGCGTGTGTGTTTTCGTCTACGGACTGCACGTTGCTCTCCTGAAATGGTGTTTGTCTCTTATGCGCTGGCCAAAGTTGATCATAGCAACAGCAGTAAATTAAACATTATAAGACTGTGCAAGCTCTAACCTTAAGCTGTCAGAGATGTTACTCAGTTACCTTGGAAACTTCACAGAGGCAGAACATGCTGGTATTTAGTAAGTTCAGGAGGAAAAGTTTGTGTTTTGCTTTTTAAACTGAAGTTGTTATTGCATTTTCAGTTTATATGTATTTTATTTATCTGTCGGTGTTAGTGCAGTATTTTATTTTGGATGCAACCAAGTAAAGTGTGTAATTATGTAGAAAAAATGTTTTTTTTAAAGTTTAATAGGAAGCTTATGTTGGGTGGGGAGGTTGTGGCTGGGTGGTTTGGTTTTGGGTTTTTTTGTATCAAACAAACGTTGGACCAGGTTACATGTAGGGCCCAACCACAGCAGGCTCTAATGCTGTCCTGTAGAAAAACAGGAGAGACTAAGCCTTCTTTTACAGAATGTCCCTTCACTGATTCTGTGGGAAGGGAAGCTCTTCCTCTTCTTGTAGGACAGGAAATAGGTGGAGGGAGCTGCTTTTTCATATGGTGTTTAACAGAATTAGGTAATCCATGCTTGCTAAAGAGGCATAGATTACCTCCTCAGCCCTAGAGTAAAGGTGCAGTAGAACAGGTCTGTGCCCTTTGCAGGATTGCTTAGTTCATAACTTAGTTCTGCACAGCCCCTTACTTGTGACATTCAGCTATAGCTCAGTGTTAATAAAAGAGAGGAGGGTAGTTGCATACAAACATTATTAATGTTTGGAGGTCTTGGAGTCTGCTTGAAGCATTCCAGCTATTGTGGTAGCAAAAGTATTCCTGGAAGAGAGACTTGGAGTATGAACATTCCTACCTGATGTGGTATTTTTAAAGTAACAGCTAGTTTAGCTATTGACCTTCAAAACTAACATCGTAGAAAGAACTTGACTTTTAAAAAGGGTAGTAAACTCATCCCAAATATCCTTGCTTCAGAGGTGAAGATATTCAGTGCTGCTTTTTGTTCACGTAACAAAAATTCTCCTTATACTTTCTAAGTACTCCTGTGGCAGTTGACTAGCTATAGTTGGCTTGCGAATGCAGCATGACACTTCAAGTATGCCCAGTTTTTCTGATTTCAGTGCAAATAAATTAAATAGCCTTCAGAGGCATGTTTACTAACAAACATTGTTCAAGAAGGCCTGAAGGTAAGCAGAAGTATCTTATCCACTTCCAATTAAAACACTCTTAAACTTGTCTATGCTTTTCTTCTAATTAAAGTTTCTTTCTTTAATATGTTTGGCTGTGCAAAAATAGGAGTAAGAGAGTTCCTATTGTAGAAGGTTCTCAGGAATGCAAACATGAGTAGTCAGTTTAAAGAAGTCACAGTAATGCCTTCTAACAAGAGAGAAAGAACTCCAGATTTTCAACAAGGAAAGAAGCCCTCCATTCGTCAGACTTTCATGGATGATCTTAAGTCGATAATTGCTTTTCTCTCAAATGCTGAAAAATATTACATATATGTATATATACACACACACACATATATATACACACATATCTGTCTCTCCACCTATATGTGTGTGTATATATGAGAAAAAATATATATATGTATTTGGTCTCTAAAGTTGATGATAGCCCAGCAGGCCAGAAATCCAAAGTTTGGTTTTGGTTTTGTTCTTACTACAAAGACATGAATAACATCGATAATGTTCTTCTGATGCAGAATTTCATCTAGGAGAAGTGTTGCTTCAGAAATCACTACGCTATGTTAGATTTATTTACAAAGTTTTGTTCCCTAAACCTAGAGCTGCGTGTTCCACAAGTACTATTTGGAGTGTTGCTTGATTGGCTATCCTAAGGATATTCTAGAGCATGTTAGGAATACACAGCTGTGTTTGCATTAAATGGTCTTTGACCTTCTAAAACAGAATTGATATGCCAATTTATCCATTATCTTTGTATGTTATAGGCTGGGCCTGTATAGATTTATTATTTATTTAGCAATCCTGAAAATTTTTATGTGAGGGTAACATTGATATGACCGTGCAGTGCACGTAAGAGACTGGGCCTGTCAAGAAGAAGTCAGTAGTATTTGGACCCCAGATTCTGTCTGCTATTTTGAAGATCCTCTAGAGCTCTCCTGCAGTGATCTGCAAAAAAATAAAAATGGTGCCTGAATGAGGTGTCTTTAAGAGTTCTATTTACCTCTGTAAAATACATTGCTAAATATCTTTTATTTTGTTCTGTGCTGAATGAATTTCAAGCCAGAGAACAACTCACTGAAAATCAAACTTCTGTTTTTGTTGTGAAACTCCTGTCATCAATAAAGCTAGACAACCTCCCTTGTAATTATTACTTACCATATTTGTAGAGAAGCTTCCTGAAACTTGCCTGCCTTATTTTTTAATGGTTTTACAGCTATTGTGACAATCATGCCTAAAAATCTCAGCCAAGGACTGCAGTGCTGGACCATCTGTGACACAGATATGTGGGAAGTGGAGCTGTGGATTCGTACAGGCATGAACCTGAGTCCTCTCATGTGATTGAACGTGTGCATATTGCCCTCAGGGGTACTAACAGGAAGGGGGGGGAATGACATGACAAAACTGTCCTAGGGTAGTTTTGTCTGTCTCTTACACCTTCCCCTCTTCTTTTCTTGTGTATGTGCCTCTGCACCATCTCCCACTTGTGCTAGGATGAGTATAGGCTGGACTGAGGCAGGTCTTGCTTGAGATCTGATTGTTTTAAAGTGCTAACATTTTGAAAGTCTGTTGTTCAGCACTGTTTCTTGATTATCCAATTTCACGCTTCTGCTTATATCATCAGTTAATCCTGGCTGCTGACCTTCACTTGAGATACAGCATGTCCGTACATCCAAATAACAGTCAGCACTTCAAAGCTGAGAAGTGCTGGAGAGCGCTGACTTGTTAACACTTGGTATTCCTGGTCTGGGATCATGACTGGCAGAACTTGTTGTGCCTCTCTTAAAAATGAATAGTAAACTGTTTTCCCTTTTTTGTCATCCTCACCCCCCCCACCCCATCACCTGTATGATGCGGAAGTTATAAAGCTAACTGATTTTGGTGTTTCTTTACATCAAAATTTTATCATTTTTACATGTGTTTCCCCCCATCCTCAAACATTTTAAAATCCTTATTCTCATAAAGTAGCCTGTAATTTACACTATTCACACTGCCAACTCTAATTGCAGTACTCCCCTTAAAACGGGAATGCTGAGTAAGGATTTCAAGGATAGCCTGAGGTATAATCTGCTGAAATCACTAACTAGTTTTCTGTTTATTTTAGTACATGCTGGATTATATCCCATGTGCAGTGTCAACTTGATATTCAGCTACTGTGCCACGGTACTTTTTGCACTGCCATGTATGCAGGTGAATGTTCAACCTCGGTCTGGAGGGTTTTTGAGCAAAAAGGTTTGAACATGCTTCTTGAATTTCCATGGGTCTGTAAAAATCAGGATAGAGCCAAGAGATACTGCATCATGTGGTTGATGCTTTAGCTGTGCTGCAGTTATGCCAAACAAACAATGAAATAGATGAAAAAGGACAAAAAATACTTGAACCTGCTGTGAACCCTGCAGAGGAGATAGGCCAAATTGGCTTGAGTCATCAGCTGAGGAGGCTGATAGCATTCAACATCTAAAAACCAAGAATAGGCAAAATAATTTATGTCTTCAGAGGGAATGACTCCTGATAAAAGACAGTAGGAACATCACAAAGGGAAATGCTTTCTTGACATTTTAATGTGAATCAGTGAAGCAACTCAAAACCAAGGGATTATTTGTAGACTGGTTAATCTTTCTCAAAAGCAATCTATGATGATATAATAAAAGAAAACAAAGCCCTTCAACAGTCCTAGGAAACAGAGACAGTTCGGTTCATGACCTAGGGGTTTTTTTCCCCAAAAACATCAGTGTTACATTTCAGAATTCTCTTCGATTATCCAGAGGAGTGTTTTCCTCATCTCTTTACTGTACTAATCAAACACAAGATTTACTTGCGGCAGTGGTACCACACTTGGCTAACAGCTTTCTCCTCTGTTCATTAGAAAGTTCTATTGCATAGCATATCTTAAAATTCTCAGATGAATATTTTAATAATTAGACTTGCATCAATGTCAGTTTAATAACTCTAGAAACACTGCCTTTCTGAATTTGTTGCCCTGGCAAAGTGCACAGCTTGTCTGTTTAATGAACCGCGTGGATGAATAGTTGGCAATTTTCTGTCTTTTTTTCTGTTAATCAGCCATGCAAATACAGTGTTCAGTGTTTTCTGTACATCAGAAGTATAAAATATTTAATCTGCTATAGTACTACTGATCACGGAGTACAACTTTAAGTCATTTTAAGTCATACAGGAAGTCATCAGGAGTTACGTATCTGTGCAGCTCTCCAAACCTGTGAGGTACTCTTCCTTTTGAAACAAATAGCCCTCACCTAAACAAGTCTTGAAATCCTAGATCCCCTAAATCTGGGGTTTTCACGGGGCGTGCTTTCAGAATCGTTTGCCCCTGAGATAATTTGTTGTTGAAAAGGCAACTTGTCACGTGTAGTATATGAAGTTACGTTGTGTAGAGTGACCCTCCGTGTCTTCCACTGGTAATGTTTTTCAAAACTTCTTCAGAAGAACTGGTGGCAAGTTCCTCTTGTGGGGATGAGTAAGGGTGTGATACAGACACTGATCTAACTGAAAACTACAGTCATGGAAGAAGTTTTTGTGTTCCTCTTTGATATAGCCAGACTTCACAAGCTATGTGTACCTCTTTTCAATACAATAGCGTTCCTGTTGTTTCAGTGCTGGGATGTTAAATGCGCCTGAACAATGGTGGTGTCAAACTAAGGGCAAAAACGTCACTCCTAATGTAGACGTGTCACTATACTGATGGATTCTGTGTCAAGGAGTGGATAGGAATCTGCCTTAGCTGTGGTAGGTGGGAAAAGGCAAAGACAAGGTGCGGTGCCCATCACATGTGGAGATCTGTCTTGCAGCACAGCTACAGAATGTTTTCTTGCAGCCCAGTCTGCGTGCCAGTCTGGCAAAGAAAACAGGTGCTGTATGTACTTTATTTTGTTGTGTGATAAATGGCTAGTTTTCTTCAGTGTTTGCATATGCCTCTCTTGTTCTCCAGAGACACTCTCATGATTTTTCTCTATAGAACACCTTTCCAGAGATGTGCCATGACCATCTTGAGCTCCGTCACAGTCCTTACTCCTACATTTATAATTTCCAGCTGTGGCCCTGATCCTGCAATATGAGTACGGTGATACTTTGCAGACATCACAGGGAACCCTCAGGAGTGTGTCAGGGCTTCATTTTTGTAACAAGCAATAGTAATTCAGCTTTCTCAGACTTTAAAGCACAGGTTACAGTCCCTTTGGAAATTTTTGTGGATGTATTTCATCTTGGAGCTGTGCCACCAATGTCTATCTATTGCTTTGCGATATTGTTCTGACTCCTGAGAGAAGTTCTTGTTGAAATATTTCCAAATAAGACTCCTGCTGTCACAGCTATATTTGGACTAATAGTGGGATAAGTTATGGTTTATCAGGTCGGATTTCAGGACTTGCACTCCAGCAGGGCCTTGAGGTTCCAGAGAAGGGGAAGTTTATGCAGGTCTCTTACAGCATTTCCCATCTCTTCTGCCCAGTCCTCCTTTGTTTTAAATTAAAACTATAATGTTCCGCCTCATTAGTCTTTCAGCTTACATAAAAAGAATGCCTTTTATGTGTCCCCTTCAGATTTAGGCTGCCAAGTCTTAGTCTGATCACTGGTTTTGAGAAATATTTGTATTTTGATAGTGCTGGAATGCCAACAATCAATACCTAGGTGTTCCTTTTTGTGAGGTCCGTCTCTGTTCTCGATTAGGTGGTCCAAATAGGCAAATTGGACAAAGGTTTGTGAACAGATGAGGAGGAAGCGAAGTGTAAGGCCATAATAAGTTCACAAGTATAGCAAACGTCCAAATAGTTATGATAGATATGTAACTTGACTCATTTATTATTGGTAAAGATTTAAGAGAGGAGAGAAAGAAAATGCTGATACTTTATAGGTGGAAAGGAAAAAGAAGGAGGAATATTGCATTTGTTTAAAAAACAAACAAAAATGAAAAAAGAGATTTTTTTAAATTTTGTTTTATTCCCCCTGCTCCTATGAGAGTTTGCTACTGACTTCCATGGGATCATGAAGAGATCTCTGCTTTGTCCTCTGGTGTACAGTGACATCTACAGAGAGTGGAGCATATCAAACAAGACTTTCCCGTTTAGTACCGTGTCTTTTTATGACCGTTTTTCTTTTATGTATTCATTAGTTTAAACTTACTACTTTATTTATGCTTTTTAATACATCTACAGTATTATTTATCTTTGAACATTCCCATGGAGATCTGTCTGGTTTTTTTAAAAAACTTACTTCACCCTGACAGACGTTATTTTGACAGTTGGAAATGCAACCAAACAGAAATTACTTTCTCTCGATGGGTAGGATGTCTGGTCTTACAGTGTAATGCCTGGGGAGATTTCAGCTTTTTTGAGGTAAAGTTTCTTCCACAACTGTGTTGTTCACATCAAGAGGTGGGTTTTTGATGCTTTCTGTCTGAGTGCTTATTCTGAAATTAATATACAGATAGCTTTATTAGTAGATGCGTTCATTTTTGATGTAATGTTTTAAATTAAAGAAAATACTAAAATGTAAATTCCCTTTAATTTTAAAGAATTCCAAATGAATAAATCAATAAAGGTAAACATAGGGCTTTTTTTCAGGATTTTTCTTCATTAGACAAAATCCTCAATTCTGTTGCATGCGTTTTTGGTTGGTTTTGCTTCATTGATTTATTTTTTTTTCCTTTTTTTTTTTTTTTTTTTTAAGTTCCTGCAAGCTTATTAGGAAGCAAAAATAGCTACTTTCTGCGGCATGATTTTATTGCTGTTTCACCCTTTATTTCTCTGGGCAAGACAAAACAGAATCCAGCTTAGTACATATTTACAGGACATTGCCTGTGGATACTATTTTCTTAAGACCTGAGCACATGGTTTAACCTCATGCACTGCACATAGTCTCAGTAACTTCAAGACAACCATTTAATGCATAAAGTTAAACGTGCACGTAAATCTTTGCAAACATAATCCTTAGGCTACTGAGACTCTAATCCCACATTTTAAACAGGACTTTCTAGTAATTTTTTTTAAAGAAACTTGAAGGGAGGGGAAAACTAAAATTTCCACTCCCAAATATGAAAAGACAAAGGAAAAAAAACATTATTTTTATTTCTGCTATCTTTAAAAAGGTAAATTATTAAGTATGTGTAAGAATGTAGACACCTAGGCTTTGAGCTTCATGGCATTTATCTTTTGATTATTCTTGTTCATGCTTTTAATGTAAAGGTCTTAATTTTGGTATTTCAAAATATTTGCTCTTGGATAATACCAAATGTATCAAATCAAGGTTTAAAACTACTAAATCAATGTGTATAAATGCATCAGGAGTTGTTTTAGTCTTGGGTTTTTTTCCCCTTCCAGGTCAGATACTATAATAATATTAACTGCAAACCAGATCCAGGCCTCATTAAACTAATACAGCAGAATGATAATCAGAAAATTGCCAAGTAATGAACAAAACCCAGAAGTTTTAAAACTTATTAAGTGATTGTGGCTGATGAGCAGGTTTTATAGCCAAGGCTTTCATGTCTGAAAAATTACCCTGATAGTTTGCTGGTTGACATTATTGGTTAATTTGTGTTAAACTCAATTTTTGTAGAAGAAAGAACACAAGGTAAAATAGTATCTCAGTGGAGCTGGAGGGAGCACTTAAAACCCATGTAGTAAAAATCTATTCATATGTATAAAATACTTGGCAAAAGGCATTAAACCCTTTGGAAAAATAAATGAGTAAAATAGTCTCTATAAAATATAAACAAACAATAAAATATATGTAAGCACTGAATGCTAGAAGGACGTGAATGACTTTCTAGGTATTCAAAGACTCTTATGCTCCAATAAAAGATAAAGTGTGTAATAGATAAAATATGTCCATTCCTTAAGAAGAGACAGAATAATTTTAAAACAAGTGAATATGCGAGTGGTAATGTTTTAGCATTCAAAGGCTGTCAGCATTTTTCCTCTTGTAGAGATCTGTTATGTGTCCAAACTCTGGTTTTCTTTTCTTATGTTCAGAGATTTTTAGTTGGGATTGAAGGGAGTAAGAAAAAAAGAAAAATACAAAACACAGAGTTTCACAAATAATTGAGCAAACTTCCATTTTTATAGTGGTTGCAAGTATGACTTTTCTAACATTAAGTATAATCACAGGAATCTTTCAATTGCTACACAGTTATTACTGAAAGAGGCATCTGGAAAATGTCTTCCATTAGCTGTGGGTTTTGGCAGAGACTATAAGCAAGCATGGACAGTGTAATTAAACTGACAAGTGCTTGAGATACAGTACTTGTTTGCTGTGTGTACTTCCCTTCAATAAATATTAGTATTTCTTCTAAATCTCCTACTCTAGCTGGTGACCCTGACAACATTTAAACGTTAGTATAGTATGATGTAACATGGCGGCATGGGGAGGCAGCATTTAGGATAAAGTATTAGAAGCTTTCTTAGGAAATACCTCTTTGAGAGACTGTTTGCAGTAGATGAGCAACAAAAGATTTCTTCAGGAAAAGCTCAATCTGACAGAGAAGGCAAAATAGCTGACTCTTAGTGAGCTGTAAAACCCCTTTGCCAGAGAAAATCAGCCTGGAGCCCTGAACATCCAAGGCTTTCAAAACTTTATAGGCTTTTGGTGTGGATCCTTACTCTCTTTCTGATAAATGTCAGAATACGGCCTGTGAACTTGTAAATTTAGCCCCTCAGGGCATCAATGGGCTTGAGCCAACTGTACTGCATATCTTGGGTGACTGCTGAACAATGAATGATTTCTTCATCAGGTGATCTCTAGCAAGAGTTAAGTCTGAGCAGTAGCTTTCTAGCTCACTTTATTTGGTTTCAATTTTGCATTGCTTTTTATAACTTCATGTACCTCTTCATCTAGACACCTCTTTATCTTGTAAACCATGGTGAGACTGGACCAATCCGATGCAACCGGTGCAAAGCTTATATGTGTCCCTTCATGCAGTTTATTGAAGGTGGAAGAAGATACCAGTGTGGATTTTGCAACTGTATCAATGATGGTAAGTGATGTTGCTCTGATCTGTGATTCATACAAATTCTATAAAACTAAAAAGAAACTATATCCCTAAAATGATTTTCTTGTTTTGCTGACTTGATGAGAAAACCGTTTAGTGAGATGCAGTTAACTAGGCCTATTGCACAAATTAAAAAAAAAAAATACTACCAGAAAAATACTACTCAAAAAAATAGGTAGAAACATTTGTTAAGTACAATTTAAAAAAGCAAATGTATGAAAAATAACGCTGACTCATGAAGTTGAGCCTGGTACAATCAAAACTTTATTTAAAAATATTATGTCAACATAGGATACAAAGCTGCTTGTATTGCTAACTGAAAGCAACTTTTGTGTGGAAAAAACCTAATTTTTTTAAGAAATCTAAATGTTCAGCAAGAACCAGACACTTAGAACCATGTTAGCCTAGTCCTGTCCATGCCTGTGGATGCAATGGTTAAATAAGCTATTAATCTTACTGTGACAAGTGTTGGTTTTCACAGAAGATACCATGCCATATTTGTTCAAGTGTGCTGCATGTGACTCATAACTGTTCTTGTGCTCTTGGCTAAATCCCAAATCTTTGCCTGAACTAGCCTTTCTAGACATTTGTATCAAGTTGGATTTCCTCAGCTGGATCATAGCAGTATAGTGCTTTCCCTAATACAGTAATCTTTTCAACTCTGAAACGTGAACCTTGATAGACTCGTTCCAGCTTCTTTTCTGCCTGATGCTCAGACGTTTGTGCAAGCATAACAGATAACAAATTTCATAGTTTGTTAGCAATTGAAACTCTCATAAAGAAAAATTTAAATGCATCGTAAACATTTTAAGAAAGACATTTAAATTGCGGTGTCATTTTAAATCATGCTTTGTATTACTACACTGTCTTTTATCCAAGTCAGAAAGCACTTAAAAAAAATTTTAATGAGGACTAAAAGTGGCCAACAGACTAGGTAGCTATTCCCCCTGCTCACACACACGTACATTTTTTACAGGCAAAAATGTGAGAAATAAGCATTCTAAATAATATTGATTGAGGAAAGAGGAGCTAAAATCCAGAGTTGACTCTTCCCCAATGTGGCTCTCACCATTAGACTGGCTGTATATAAATTGTTGGTGGCAAACCCACTTCATTTCTTAATGCTTTGGACTTCTGCACCTTTTATCTGTAGCTGCAGAAGGTTCCCAATATAATGGACCCAGTGGACTTTGCTGTACAGTAGGCAAGGGTTGGGAACCTTGTAGAGCTATTTCCAGTGGAGTGGTATTTTTGGATAAAGCAGTACAGGATTGAGGAAGAGTGCTGTTTTTACTGCTGTCCCTTTGCAGAGCTCTGGCTCCGGTGGTTAGAATTCAGCTGTGAGTAGACTGTATCTGCTGACAAAATAGTCGCTGTTGAGGCTGTGTCCTGAGGGTAACAGGCTCCTGCCTGTGGAAATGACCTGGGTCAGTTTTATCTACTGAAGCCCGACAGTGTAGAGGTGGGAGAATATGGGCATTTAAAGGGGAATATGCTCCAAATACAAAAGGAGCTGGCATTACTAGAATATTGTGAGATTTTGTTTGTGGGGAAAAAAACCCACCACGTTGCAACCTGGATAAGTGTTTAAACCTTTCCCTTGACCAGTAACAGGAGCCTACATTAGTACATTGTATCTGTTGAAAGGAATTGTTGGGTTGTTCTCCTCTTCCCCAAAATACAGACTTTTTTCCCTGCTCTTGTGTTGGTTTTCAGTCCCTCCATTCTTCTTTCAACATCTGGACCACATTGGCCGACGGATAGACCACTATGAAAGGCCTGAGCTATCTCTGGGATCTTATGAATATGTTGCTACTTTGGATTATTGCCGAGTGAGTATTTCCACTATGCAAACTAATTTACAATTTTATTTCAAAATAAATAAAATCCTTTAAATACCTACAGTAGAGTAAATGCACTTGTAAGCTGAATATCAGTGTCGAGGAACATTCTAGAAATAAATGGGGAGAATTTAAGCTTACAATATTATGTTTTGTTCTTTTGTGCTGCAAAGTATGAGACTAGCAAGTAAGAATAACAAATAGCGCATCAAAGTCATGGATCGCCAGTCTTTAACGGCGCTCGTTTGGTCCTAGCTAGCACTGTTTAGAGGATATAGGTGAAATTCTGATGCAGCATTGCATTTTAGATGCATGTCTTCTATTGATTTTGAAGCCAGACACATGCCTAAATTGCCTTCCCAATATTGAAAACCTTAGCAAGGGAATTTGTCCTTGTAATCTTTTCCTGACCACTAAGTAAGTTACAATGGGATGGGTTCTCGCTCCTAATATTGACTCACTGAAGAACTCAGTCCAAAGCCCACTCAAGTCACTGTAAATAGCTGTAGTTGATTTTACTAGAGAACTGTATTTAATACTTCTGAAAGCTTAAATTACTTAAACTTTTCAAACTTTAGCTTATTTTACAAAACTGCAAGTGTGACTTCATCTGCCCACAGCATGGACATATTTTTCTGTTCTTGCTGAAATTGAGCAGAATTGTCTTCCTGTCGCTGGAACTGAGATTGTGATATGGTTAGGAAAGGCAACTAGATCCTACAAAGTCTTGAAGTAGGTACCAGAAACTTCCTCAGACCATCAAATTATTACTGGTATGAAGAAAATTAACAAGTTAAATTCTGCTTTCTCACAAGGGTACTGCTCCAAAATCCAGTGAAATCCCTGAGATGACCTGTATAGATTTTATTGAAATCTGGGTTAAACCCCAGAACAGGAGAGAATTGTAGTGAGGCATTACAGAAATACAGTGTGGGATCCTCAGTGTACATCCAATGTAGCTCCATCAAATTTGGTTAAGCTTTGCTGATTTCTGGCAGCTAAACTTTTGAAAACTCATACATACTGAATGGCTCTGTGCCATTTTCACAGTTCTTTTTATCTGCTCCAGAGTGTAACCCTGTGCGATGCAGTCATCATCACAATGCATTTTTCAGTGCAGTGGCTTTTGCCATATAGCTTAAATCAGGGGTTTCCTTGATAAGTCATCCAGTATGATCTGCCTTCTTATTGCAAAGACCTGTCCATAGACTTACTAGAATGTTACAAAAAAGAAATCTCTTACGAAATTAACACTTACACTGGAAATGCTAAGTCATTAAATTTTACAGAAGTTAACATTATTTTATAATTCATTTTTCATTTTGCTCCAAGTTGCAGAGGTTTAATTCTTTCATAAATCCAGTTTAAGACCAGAACTGAAAAGTCATTTCCTTTTGTGCTTATCAAATGACAAGGATGAACAGCTACAAAAAATGTTAACAAATAACAGCTGTTTTGCATTATTGCACTCCTGCTAAGCGGATGTGGCAAGAGCACAAGTCCTCATTTCTGCCATGTATTTGTCAGAAGTTACACAGGGATTCTTTATAAATGGTGATGCGATACAAGAGTTTAGAAGTAGTGTTTGGTACGGTTTTCAAAACTAGAATCCCAAGTACAGTAAACAGAGGAGCTTTTAAAAATACTGCCTGGTTTTAGTTCACATGAATTAATCCTGATTTACATGATTCAAATTGAGTGAGATCAAGAGTATAATGTTAAGTGTAGTTTAAAGAGTGCCGGGGACTATGGATAAGTCGTAATTCAAGAGTTATATGATTTTTTTCTTAAAAGGATTTTTCTGAGGTTTAGTTTAACAAGTATAATTTGGTTAAGTGGTCAGAACTCTGTATATGAAGGCAGTGAAACAGTATAATGGAAAAGCTGTCCTGAATTTGACACCGAGTAATAACCACTACTCGTCTTAATGGGAATTAGGAAAACTGATCTTAGGGAGTATGATGATTACTGTTGCTATGTTTGCTTTATCGGATCTTTTCCTTGGTACGTCTCTAAGCATTGCATTGCTTTATTTGGAAACAAAAATCCTTCATCGTACTTTTTCTTACTTACAGAAACTTGTGTCAGTAGTATATGTTATGATTTGTACACTACTTACATTATGAATAAGAGGAATTGCCAAAGGAATCCATACCAGCCCAAGTCACTGCTGTGTATGCAGCAGTTACATATGTTGAATGTTCCATTCTTATGCTTTGATTATCTTACAGAAAGTTGGCTTATTCCTGAAAGTACAGTTCAGCTGTTCAGAATGCATTGGAGCATGAGATAACAAGACAGACAGGATGCAGATGATTGCCACTTAGTACTGCTAAGAATGGAGATATTTTAATTCTGGTTCGGTACTTAAGTTGTATTTTCTGCTTCCAGATTGGTTAGAAATCACTTAGAGGCAAATGCTAACAAAACTGAATTTAAGCATTCACACTAACAGAATGGTATTGCATATTGATATAGCGAATGCAAAACCAGTATAGATACAGAAAAAAACCAAAAGGCAGCTTTGTATAAACACAGATTTCAGCAGAAGATCTTTGTGTTTCATCTTATCTAATAGTTAACCCTTTACATATTTTATTCCATTAGAATGCTGTTTTCCAGTAGTAATGTTTTATTTCGGGGTGAACTTTACCCAATACCTGTCAGCTTTCTGCAATAGTTACTGTTTATGATCCATAGTGTTTGTCAAACAACTGAACGGTGTGGTTAGATTGCCTTATGGTACCACCTGTAAATTTTTTCGATATAACAGGACACTGTCTAATTTTCCCTGTGAACGGTCATTTTTTCTGTAGAACAACAAGCCTCCAAAGCCACCAGCATATATCTTCATGATTGATGTATCATACAGAAACATAAACAGTGGCCTAGTTAAACTCATATGTGATGAACTGAAGACTCTGCTAGATAAACTTCCAAGGTAAAGAAACATAAGTGTGCTTTGCTTAACTCACTACACTGCAGTTTTCATGCAGCTTTGCATGTTGAGAGGTAAAAAAAAAAAAAAGCTACAGAAAATGTCAAAATTTACAGAGGAGACATTTTTATGGTGATGGTGACCAAATGTTAATTTTAACACTGCTGGCAGTTCTTACACTTTGATGTCTGGGCTTATTATATGAATGGAAAGAATCTGTTACACTAATTGCACATGTAGCTTCCATTCTTTTCCTTTCTTGTAGTGAACCCTAGTGGTATTATCAGCTAAGTCCCAGCTTGTAGTTTTGACTTGTTGTAGTTGTGTTTACTGCAATGCTGCTTTTCTCGTTAAATTAAACAGAGAAGTATCAAAACCTGAATACTCAAGAATGGCAAGTCTCTCTGAAGCCATAGCATCGGTGGCTTGTATCTTTAACTCTTATTGTTAATTATCATAACTTTAAAGCTTCTTGCTGTGCTGTGAGACTTTTCCGTCCTGGTATGTATATGAGAGGAGAACAAATCTTGTAGGCAGCAAACATTTTATGAAGTATAGCACATTTGCTTTGTGAGCATTAAGCACACAGTAGTAGTTTTACTACTGATCAATATTAATGACAGTATATTATTTTAGTGTAGTTCAGTACAGTTTTTAGTATATTAGTATAGTTTTCATTACAGTTTAAATAATACGGACACACGTAGTTAGATGAGAGCAGTAAAAGACTGAGAAAGTAAGTAGACGAGACATTTCTCAGCGAAGGCATATAAAAGCATTGAAGAACACACAGAAAGAAAATACATTCTAAATAACAATACTTCAGAGGGAGAACAGACTTAAGAAATGGAGAGAGCAAAGTGAGGAAGAGTGGGAGACGAGATCCTTGAGATAATCTGGAATATGTTAAAAATCTTTTATTGTATGTCCTTCTAGGATCTCTGTGCATAAAATAAATTCCAGTCCAGGGTGGGGGTTAGTTTGTCAGATGCCCATGTAAGGTCATCTCTCAAGTACTTTGGCATTGAAGATTATACTAGAGACACAAGTGTTTGATATTATCCTGAACATATCTCAGAGCTTTCCATCAGGACTGGTCATGAGTCTGAAGATAATAAAAGGCATGAGTGTAGTAACAAAAAGCAGTTGGCAGTTTAGAAACACCTAGGCTCAAATAGGGAAAGTTGAGGAAAAATGAAAGCAAGTGTATCTACATCACAAAAAAGACACATTCATTCTTCTCCTCACCAGCACTCTGCAGAGACCTGCTAAATAATTTGTTTGCAGGGCCAAAGTTTTCATGTCCACTGAAAAAAGCAATAAAAAATATAAAGAAAGAGCAGGCCCTTCAGTTTCTTCAGACTCATTTGTTGTCTTTAAACAACATTAATTTAGAAAAAAAACATAAGGCATTCCACCAAAATTTGTGGTGAAACTTTTCTTTTGCTGCTGAGACACAAAGGTCATGGTGTGTTCATTTTCTGTTGCTGGACAGAGACATCTGCAAAAATACTCTGGTGTTACCACGAGGTGAAAGCCCTGTGCTGGGAATTCATCCTCTGCTCAGATCTTTTAAGAGGAAAGACTTGGGCTAGCAAAGCAGTGTTTGTCACAAAAAGGCTATTGGTGTAAGGGCCTGTGCCAGGTAAGCCTGTGAAACTGGCTGCAAAGTTTGAGGCAGCAAAGAAAGGATCAAGGTGGGTGGCTCAAGACCTGGTGTTAAGAACTTTGTGTTTTTGTAGGCTTGCAGCACAGCAGAAAACACAGTATTTGCTTGCTTGAAATGTTAGAGCAGATATTTTCAAACTTTAGAGAAATACAGAGAAATGTGTTGATAGAAATTGTGCTTGTGAGCTCAGAAAATCAGGCTAACTAGTTGCGCAGATATTTTTAAGTGCATAATTAAAAAACCATTTGAATGCATTTCTGTACGTATGATCTAGACATCTCATGCTGAGACTTTAAAAAGAACTATATAGTGTGTGAGCTACATGAGCAATTGGCTGCTACATTTACAGCTAATCTTTAAAACTATGATAGAAGAAATTGGATGAAGTGTGGCAGGGCAGAGTGCCAGAGGTAAGAGCAGTACCTGAAAAATTTGTCCCAAATACCCGCTGTGTAACAACTTTGGGACTACTAGGATGATGTGGATACTTCTCTTTGAAGTAGCAAAGTGCTGTACGTGCAGAAAGTTAGTAATACCTTGTCCTCATCAAGCTCCTGAATGTTCCCCATTAATCACGTTACTAAGAAAATAGTGTCTGAGTGCTGGAAATGGTTAGAAATTTACATTCAGAAATGGTGCATCTGTTTGAGTTAGCGTATCTTGGAGGAATTATTTAAAATGCTTATATATGGAGTGTTTTCAGTATAGAATATTGATTTGTTTTAGATCAAAGTAGTCCCTTTTACATCCAGCTGTGTTGCCATAAAACATGAATGGTAGATTAACATTCTAGACTGACATGACAGTTAAAGACTGTAGACAAGAAAAATTATTTCTCTCCCAAGCTCAAGGTTTTAGATGAAGCTTGTGAAACTGCTGATGACAATTTTTTTTTTTTTTTTTTTTTTCCCCTCCCCACTGAAGACAGACAGATTTGATAGCCAGGAAAAAAGATGACGTTTTTTTCTATTTGCTGTAAGAAAAAATAAGCAAGAATTGCAGGAGAAGTGTATTTGTGTTGCTTCTTCTCTTTAGTTTGACTTTTGTTTCTGCAAGCATTTGTGAAGTCATGAAACACAATCTGTTGGTTGCAGTGGAGCGGGATGGAGTCCTTGCCGTTGGTTTTGGTGGGGTCAAGCCTTTACACTCCTTAGGATAAATACTGTCAGACCCTGGCTGCTTTACTGTGGTGAAGGCTCAGGGTGACTGAGCAATCCTTTATTTCTTCAGGGGTTAGAGTGAAGGATAAACAGTAGAATTTTTGCCCTAAGGGGCTAGTAATTGGAAATACTATGGTAGGGGTCTGTTTTTAAATTCTTTTGGTGTGGTACTAACATCTGTAGGGGTCTGTGTACATTATAGTATCCTGTTTGTTGAATAGCATATTTCTTCATGTTAAAGTTTTTACAATCATAACCTTCCATGAGTGACTTTTTATAAACTAAAGAGAATAAAATCAGCTCGGTTATTTCTGTGGTTCCCATTGTTTCAGTCTCAAAGAACTTTGTGGTACATAGTTCTACATCCTGGTGAGATTAAACAAGAATTCTTGCTGTTCCCCTTTTACAAATGTAAACTGAGGCACAGAGAAATTAAATAATTTCCTCTCGGGTTATAAACTGCATCAGTGGCATAGCTGGGAATTGAACGAGGATTTCCAGGTTCCAGTACTTTGGATACGAAACTCTTTCAAACATGCAAAACCTGCAAAGGCATTAGATGACAGACTCGGTATTTGCTGCTTTTGTGACACCTCACCATAAGTTAAGTAGGCTGCTTAAATGTTTAATGTTGCTGTACAGAGCATATGGGCTGACCCATAGTAACTGCAAGTGCCACAGGCTTCCTATCTGGTATTTTCCGTGCTAAAGGCTTGGTTTGCCATTTGCTAGAGGAACACCTTGCTACGAGGAGGTGCTATTTTATTAGTAATTACGACCAATTTTTTGACTAGGATTGCCTTTTAGGGAAAAGCTCACTAAATTTAGGACTGCAAACCTGGTAAGGGTCTAACTAGTACTGCTACCCTGCTACTTACGGCAGAGTGGGCTACTGCTTAGAGTTGCCTCCACAAAACAGGCTGAGCCTGCTGCCTGCGGTGTTCCTGCAGGCGTAGCTCACAGCAGCAGTGTGCTAGCTTTGCTTGGCCTGGGAAATTACTAGCAATAATGAGTTCTTTCTACAGCGTGTTTTCTGCGTGATATACAGCTACGGAGGATCTAACAGCTTTTGCTGCTTAAAAGTAGACTTGCTCAAGCAGAAGATTGACCCACCAAAGTCACCAGACATTATTCAAGCCTAGATACTGTTCTTACTAGGCATCACTATCATTAGTGTCACTGAGTTACAATGTATTCTAAATAAAGCTGATTTTCTGATTTTATCTTGTAACTAATTGTCCTGTTCTCTCTTTTCCATGTTTTGAGGACAGCATGGTTTATTCTTTTGACTGCTTGGATAGGATGCACAGCTGATAGGGTTGACGTAAATTTTTTTTGTTTGTTTTGTTTTAAAAGTAAATAATACAGCAGTTGATTTTATCAGGGTGTTTTAATTTGACCTAAGGCAAAGATTTCATCTGCTTGGTTGTTGTTTGCTTTGTTGCTCCCAGTACAGATAATGATCTGAAAGCAGCCTTGCATTTCAAAGGAATGCTTTTATTGCAACGTCAGAATTTCAGAATTATAACCAGTTGTTTTTGTTTTTCTTACAGAGAAGAGCAAGAAGAATCCTCAGCAATTCGAGTTGGTTTTGTCACTTACAACAAAGTTCTCCACTTCTTTAATGTAAAAAGCAGCTTAGCTCAGCCTCAGATGATGGTGGTCTCAGATGTTGGAGAAGTTTTTGTTCCTTTGCTGGATGGTTTCCTTGTTAACTTTCAGGAATCACGATCTGTTGTTACCAAGTAAAGTATAATTATTCCATATGTGAATAAGGTCTGAATGCTTATGATACGCATTATGCCTTTTAGTCATTTGTGTTACTGGGTTTGGGGGTTTACATGCGTTTATTGAAATAATTTAGAAGCTAGCAGATGCTTCAAGTCATCTATTTCCACCTCTGAGGCAAAGAAAAAGTGATGCCAACACCCTCCCCAGTGCTGAATTTGAAAGCATATTTAGGCCAGGTGTAAACCATGCATCTTCAGCTGTGCCGCTTCAAAAATGGGAGGGGGGGGTTGCAGCAGTGTGCTGTGTTCATGTTTTTCCTCTTGCCATGTATATGCTGCACACCTGGATATGATCTAAGGACTCTTAAGTCCTTACAGCACAGTAGAACTCCTTAATTTTTAGCTATTTTTAATTTATTGCATGTTCCGTTATGTTACCAGCTTTGAAATAATGCATCTCATAGAATTTAAAAATTCATATTTTGTTTTATTCTGGCTGGAATCCTAAGAAATTGAGCAAAATTCTTTTTTTTAATATAAATTTGCATGGAAAACACCTCCTGTGTGAAGACTTGGTATGTTACAAGGTATGTTTGGGGATTATCCCAAATACGCTAACCAGTTGAGACGCTATCCTTTTGTCTTTCATAGCTTGTTGGACCAGATTCCAGAGATGTTTGCAGACACTAACGAGAGTGAGACCATCTTCGCTCCTGTTATCCAGGCTGGCATGGAGGCGCTAAAGGTTAGAATGTTCCTCTCTGTAAGAGAAGCAGCTCTTTAATGAGAGTAAGACTTGATAAGCTGCAGAAATTTTGTTTGCTGAAAGCCAGTCCAAAGTCCTCTTACAAATCACAATGGGAAATGAGAAAAAAAAAGTCACTGATTCTTTCCAGCACTAGTGTTCCGTTATTCTAACAGTATGTTTGAACTGCTTTAGTCAAAATGAGAACACTGACAAGCATAACATCTGTTTCCAGATTTTGCTTATTGAGGGAAACCAGTCCCTAGAGTCCATTCCACATGGAATGGATGTTTAGGAGAAGATGAGGAGCAGAGTCGGTTTCTCATTCAGCATTCGAGAGACATAAAAAAGAGTTTAGTTACTGCAACAGAACTAAGAGATACTCTGGATGTTTGCACAGACTTCCAGTCCTTGCACGTCCGAAGTGCAGGAAAAGATTTTGCCCTGCCTCTTCTTCTGCTTCTGCTGACTTCTTGTGCAAAACGAGATATTTATGACTATTTACGACTGAATCGGGTAGGGGGTTGGAGGGTTTCCGCTTAACTGACAAGTTCTCACAGCTTGAATACAGCTGAAAATGAAACCACAGGTCAAGATGCACCCCCAGTTGCTTTCTGTATATCCAGGACATCCCTTAAAGTGCTGACATTTCCGTGGAGCGCTGCCAATTAAAAGAATGCCACCATGGTTCACCACAAGATTTCTAGGGGCAGAAAACAGGCAGTGGCGTTTTAAAATAGTTGATTTATCTGCGAGCTGTGTATAAGTAAAGCATGAACTGAGTAGATAAATCTGTTGAACCGAAAATGCACATTTCTCAAACCTGTTTCTTAATTAATTAATTAATACCTGTTTTCTTGTTATTTATTTGTACTGCCAGAAGGTATGTGTGCAAAACATATGTTTGGTTACAGCTTCCATGAGAATGCTTTTCCCTAATACTTGACTTCTACAAAACAAACTTAAGGGCCGTAATTGTAAATTTCCTTTGATGTTGGCTATAAAAGAAAGCAGCTCTTAATTAAGGTTTTTATTTAGCTCAATATTTTAAAGTTGTAATTTGTAAAGATTTTCACTGTGAATTATTAATATGCATAGGTATGTGCTCAATATGTGTTCCTATTTGAGATAAATTTTAATACACTTAGAAATAATATATATGCATTTTAGAAAATTTGTCTATCGTGACAAATAGCTATTTGGTAAGTCTTTCAGTTTTCAGCAGAATGCTTAAAAGGAATTGAAGAAATTGGCGTTCGTGATTAAAGATAACTGTGCTTGAAATATTACAGGTGAAATTTCAGCTCTTTTAAAAGATACTGTCTTCAATTGCATTTCTGCCATAGCAAAGAGATTTTTTTTTTAGTTCTCCTAGAAGAATGCCATAGCTTATTTTGAAATGTGGAATATCTTTATCGTGTGAACATCTTAAGATCTGGAGGAGAAGAGTACCAAAGCTGATTTTGTGTCTTTAGTCTTGGGTATTGTGGTTTTAACCTGGATGTGTGGTTAAAACTGCAGCAGGAACAGGACAAATCCCTCTTTCCTCCTTCCATCCCTTCACCTTCACACAACTTCTTCAATACTTGAGGACCTCAGAATTGCTAATCAGTTTTCATTTCACTTTCCTTTAACTTTTGGTCAGCCCTGAAGTGGTTGGGCAGCTGGACTAGATGATCGTTGTAGATCCCTTCCAACTGAAATACTCTATTCTGTTCATTCCCATTAGCTGTCTGAGTAAGCGATAAACGGGATTTTCTAAATTTTGGTGAAAAGCTTTTTAATAGTACAAAGATGCCTGCAGTACTGCTACTGTTGTTACTCTTTTCTTTGGAATTCAGGTTTTTCCGCCAGATTTGTCATCTCAGTAAAAATCATGCTCTCACTGGAGTTCAAATAAGAATAGAAAACTGGAATAAAACTGGTCATTACTTAATTTCTTAGTGACAGGAGGAAATGTCCATCACATTTTTTGATACTCCTGGATTTTAGTATAGATTTGAATGTGGAATCTAGTATAGGAATGTTACCGTCACTCATCTGTAAAAATGTAGTGAACACTAGCGTGCCTGAACTGAAAGAAATAATTTTTGTTAAATTACATTTCCTTTTAATTTTATCCAATTTAGTATTTGTACTTTTGATACTTGTTGCTTGTTGCATAATGCTTGTATCCAATTGGAAAGGCTCCGAGAGGTACTCCTAGTTTTGCCCATCAAAATTTTAGATGCCTACGTAGAAATTGCTGTAACAATGCACCAGCCAACATATCTGTGTGCTAGGCTAAGTTATTTACCGACATCAAATTCCAAGTTTCTTTCAGGACTTATTTCCATCAAGTTTTGAGTCTCTAAATGAATTATTTAGCTCTGAGGAACCTGCAGAAAGTTTACACTGTTCTCTGAGATACCACAATGTATGAAAATGAGGCTTGTTTATCTTAGCAGTAATAAATATGCCAATACGGTGTCTTTGAAACAGGCTGCAGAATGTGCTGGAAAACTGTTTATCTTCCATTCTTCATTGCCAACTGCGGAAGCACCAGGCAAGCTGAGAAACAGAGATGACAAAAAACTACTCAATACAGATAAAGAAAAGGTATTTTCTGCTCTGGGTTAACAAGGGACTGCTGTTACGCTGAATCTCCCTAGCAGAGCCTTGATCTTTCATTTATTTTCTTTTGCAAAGATGTGTTGTTTAATGATGTAATATTCCCATTCTCGCTGTGCCCTGATTATGTAGGTGTATTGAAGTTGGCCCTACAGGAACACCAAAGTCAAGCTGCGGTAGAGCAGCCATTCCCATCAATACAGGAAACCCCCCAGCAGCAAATAATTCCACCCATCGAGAGCCTTTGCTACCGACCTGTTCGGTGATTTAGCTCCCTAAGAACGTACCGAGTTGGTTCCCTGCATATGCATATATGGGCAGGGGCAACATGTTTTTAATTGAATCCAGGCCTAACTTAAAACTTCCACTTCATCTTTTTTTCTTCAAGTGGACATTTGGATTGTGGTTGGCTACCAACAGTATTTAATGTTATGACATTTGTCTTTTTTAATTCTGTGCAGACACTCTTCCAGCCCCAGGTAAATGCTTACGAGGCCTTAGCCAGGGATTGTGTGGCTAATGGCTGCTGCGTGAATTTGTTCCTCTTCCCAAATCAGTATGTGGACGTCGCCTCCATGGGTCTCGTCACAATGTACACTGGAGGAACACTGTACAAGTACAACAATTTCCAGGTAAGTGATGCAGTTTCCCTGCCTTCCAGATAGTAACACCTGGGGATTTGTTGGTTTTCTTTTTGTTTCGTGTGCTTCGATGTTTAACATATAAAAAGTAGAGTGACTCTAGAAAGCTTACTTATGAACTCCAGGGGGTAAAATTCAAACTTCGAAATGACAGATCAGGCTCAAATATATATCTTGAAACAGTAATAAACTGGTTGGTAGATTAAAATTAAATCCACTTAAATGTGCTGACACCTGAGCAGGGAAGTCAGTTACTCCTGTATATACAGATAAAAATGCTTATGATAAAAACAAAAAAAAAGCTGTAACAACACTTGTTTGTTTAAAATTTCATGAGAATCTCTCTGGGGAGTAGGGGACTTCTCTGTGTGAGGAGCTAACCTGAAAAGGCATTTTTTGGGAAGGTGGCAAGGCTACTCTGTAATTCCTAGGGCTGTGCCATAAAATCCTAGCTAGGCTGCAAGGTTGAGTGCAGGAACGGATGTTGCTGGAGATGATTTGATTGAATAGAAATTCTGGCTGTCCAAGGCTAGTGATGCATTGGTGGACACGTGCATATATATGTTTCTGCTAACAAAACAACAATCATCAACATCGTTTATCCCTTTTTAAAGGAAACCAGAGATGTTAAATGTGAAAATAACAGGTTTGATGCTGGGTGGAGGGGGGTCACAGGGAGGGGGAGAGGGTTGGGTGTCTGCTATGCTGCTGACACCCAGTGGTGAACTGCAACTTTTGCTTTTGCTTTGCCTTTCTAGCTCGATGCTGACAGCCCACAGTTCTTAAGTGACCTCAGGAAGGACATAGAAAAAAAGACCGCGTTTGATGCAGTAATGAGGGTTCGGACAAGTACAGGTAATGGTACCCGTTGGGAATGAAAATAAACATGAATCCGTATGACAGTATATAATTTTAAATAATATAATGCTGTACAGATCACTTGTAAGATCAGGCTGGTTTACTTTCATTATGTATCTCTTGAAAAGTAATTGGATAGACTGGTAAAATGCATAAATACGTCCTTGTTGTATATGCCTCCATAATCATTAATTTTCAAATATGAGTAAGGCTTCTGATCATTGCGCATGTGTCTTGGATTGCAAGTAAGTTGTATAAAAAAGTGTTGTTGCTGGACGCTTACGTGTTCCTTCATTTTCATACTTCAGATGGCACTGTGTCTGCTTTCCAAGCATTCATTCTTACCTCAAATGCAAGTATTTGAGAAACATACACACACAAAGTGGCCAAGTCAACCGCACAAAAGGTTCTGGGTGGTCTCAGAGTCACAGCGCAGCTTCATGGCCCGTCAGCTTTCCCTCTCACCCAACTGTCAAAAAAGGCCATCAGCAAGGACAGTTGGTGGGGGCCCCTGAGGCTGCAAATCTCTGAGGGGAAATGGTTCGTGTTTCAATAAGCAAAGTTGACTGACCGTAAAAAGAAGTCACAAACTAATGTCAAATTTATTTGCCCTTTTAAAATAAAATGATATGTTTGTTCTGTTTTAATCTGGCTGTAGGCTTCAGGGCTACAGACTTCTTTGGTGCTATTTACATGAACAACACCACAGATGTAGAGATGGCAGCAGTTGACTGTGACAAGGCAGTGACGGTGGAGTTCAAACATGATGACAAACTGAATGAAGACAGTGGCGCCTTAATTCAGGTAAAAAAAGCTTAATTACATGTAAGGTCATGAAATTGTGAGCAAGAACTTCTGCAGCCGTAACAGAAAAAAAGTTATGGTGTAGGACTGATGGGAGAAAGGCATGGCTTGCACAGACCTTGGTGACATAATACCACTAATAAAATAAGTTTTTAATTAACTAGCCGAAGGTTGCATCTTACCTCAAAAGCACAAACAATGGCCTTCATGACAAGTAGTGTCATCTACCACTATACTGGATGTTCTGTTCGGGGATCCCAAGGTGCTTTCTAAAGATGCACTGAGATCTCTGCAGCTATTATTCTTTTCCATTTTACTAAGTAAGTTTATTTGGAGTACAAGATGCATTACTACTTATATGGAAACTGTTATTGCTGTGGCATTCCTTGTGACATCTTTGTTCAAGAGCAAAGATGCTTTTTTTTTTTATTGCTAAACATTACTTCCAACCCTACGGACTGCTCAAGACTCACCAGCAATGGTACCTGTGCAAGGGCCGTTCTCGCTTGCAGACGGTCACTGGCTGCCCTGCTCCCTCAGGCTCTTGCCACGCGAGTGGCACTCACCTGCTGGCATCACGGTGTACTGTGCACATTACGGTGGGACATGCGGTGCCTTCTCTCTGCAGCAGAGTGGTTCCAGTCTGTGCGAGGAGAGGGGGAAGCCCTCCACATTCCTCTGCTCAACTGGGTAGTCCTGCCAGCTCAGGGCTGACTGGCCACAATAGCACAGGAATTTTGCCTGGTCTTTGCCATGCTGAAAATGCCAGGTTGTTCCAAAGTTAATTAAATGTTTGCTTCCTGCCTTAGTCCACTATATGGTACCTCAGTAACAGTTCCTGGAAATGCCACTTAGGCAGGCAGTAATTGATATTTCTCCGCCTAAATTGCCGACAGACAGACTTGTGATACATCTTTTGTTAGGAATGGGAGTATCCCACCCATGATCAGCTAAGGGGAGGTGGTGGTTTACTATGCTAGATGTTTAGTCATGAGCTTTCTCTCTTTTAATGACGGAAAATGTTACAGCTTGCAAAGTTTTAAACTTGAGCCACAGAATTATCTGAACTTTTTCTGTTCTGCTTGGCTTTTAGCTTGCCCCTATAAATGCATTTCACAGATTAGCAGTTAATCCCTGTATGAATACACCGACACATCAGTTTGGTACGGCTGAAGTCGGTTCCTGGAGCCATGGTGCAGCAGTGACAGGGATGTATATGCCATCCAGATTTTACATTTACAGCTCTTGCATATGAGATACTTATGGAAATAGCTAGTGCAAGGCAGACTACAGTAACTTGCAGTCTGTGTTTGTCCTACAGGCTTTGGAACCTACATTATATTGAAGTAGAATTGCTGTCATAAGGAAATTCCTAAATTACCCCCTAAATCTTTAATACCTAAGCTCATGGTAGGTGCAGGATACAGTGGTTAGCAGGACCTCTTGTTTTAAGTCATAAGCAACTAACTTACTTATTCATGTAAAAAGAACCACTCAGCTTTCCAAGATTAGGAAGTTTTTCTGTGGGTTTTTTTGCCAAGAGATAATGCGATGGGCAGAGTACATCTCAGCGTCTCATCTGCTTGTATGGCGTCTTTTCAGATACATTTATTTGAACTGTTCAAATATATTACACAATTAAAAAGTATGAGGTACAAATTTAGTCGGTGGGCTCTTGTTTTCAGGTGCTACCATGAGTGTGTGGCAAATGAGAGTACTATGCCTTTCAATCAGTCATGTTAGTATTTTTTTATAATTTTAAGATTAGTAACTTTTATGATGGCTAATGTACTTCCATAAAAATATGGGTATGTTGATAAGATGACAGAAGCAGCACTGCCAGGCTAGGCTGTCTTCAAAAGTATTTATATGCCTTTTATGCACAAAGTAGGTGGCTCTTGCATGACAGAAACTTTTTGTTTTAAAATACAAATAAATGGTAATTTTCTCCTCTGTTGCAGTGTGCTGTCCTTTACACATCAATAAGCGGGCAAAGAAGACTTCGCATACACAATATAGGTTTAAACTGCAGCTCCCAGTTAGCTGATGTCTACAAAACTTGTGAGACTGATGCACTTATCAACTTCTTTGCTAAGTCAGGTAAAGTTGTAACAGACCACTTCTATTTGCTTTTTTTACTTTGGGGTGGAGGAAGGGGAAGGAAAGGGAGTTGAAGTGACTATCTAGTGGGAAATCATGTTTTGTCACTTGCTGCTCCAAGCCTGAGCAATTCTTGAAGTATTATAAATTGAAAACACAAGTCAATCACGTACTTTAGCCATACTGCTATAAAAGTAATGCTTGTGAAGGTAGCTAGAAACATGTAATGCACAAAACTGTATAGGCACAGTAGTAGAAATGCACGTCCTATCCTAGTGTTGGAGGTCTGGTGGGGGTTTATTGGACAAAGATGAATGAACAGCGTCCAAGATGCTGTAAAAGAGACTAAAAAGCAGCCATAGACCTCAGTTTAGTAAAATTAGAAGCTAGCAAAATACAGATACTTTAAAAGTATGTCCCTATCTTTAGCATGCTTTTTTATTCTTCTGTATTTGTAGCTTTTAAAGCCGTTCTAAGCCAGCCACTGAAGACGGTCAGAGAGATCCTGGTGAATCAGACAGCTCACATGCTGGCCTGTTACAGGAAGAACTGCGCCAGCCCGTCGGCAGTAAGCCAGGTAAAACCCATCCGAACTCAGTCCTTCCCAGCCAGGCTTTGCAGGAGATGAACAACCACCCCTGCAACATCACACTGCCAGACAGGAGAATTTCAGGACAGACTTTTCCTTTTCTTTCAAATGTAATTAACGAGAGGTGGGATTCAATGGTAGCAATTACAAGACAGGGAGGCTGTTGTTCCAGAACAAATCGCAATGCCATTGAGGAAACTGATGATAATATTCACACAAAGGAGCTTAGGCAGCCTTTTTCTTCCTGCTGGAATTATGTGCTGACTCACAAAGCTTTCATTTTTTTGTTCTTATGTTGTTAAAGATTTTAGTATTCTAATTTTTGACAAATAAGACTGTTATTGTCAAAAAATGAAGATAACATTGTATCTTAGTAAACAATCTGAATTTGCACATAGGTCTCTCAAGTGTGCTGGAGTGATAAATACCTGATGTCTAGATGGGGCCAAACTTCTAGGAAGACAAAAAAAAATCCATGGTGATTTAAGATAACAACAGTCTGTTAACCCCTTTATTTACCAAAAGGTAGTAAGAAGCTTGAGGAACTTGATGATTACTTGTATTCCACACTACTTGAAAATTCTCTCAAGACCAGTCTTAATTTCAGCCCATTCTTTTATATATTCAAAACATTTGGGACGGTTTAACTGAACCAACAGGAGGGTGTTTTTAAACCCTTTCAGCAACTGTTTCTGAGAGAAGTCTTTTTCAAACAAACACCCAAAGATGGCTAAACTTAAATTCAAATGCTTACAGGATTTGAATTTAACTTCTATTTTTCTTGCAACTCTCCAAGTATTTCCCTATCTCCTTCAGATTTTGAGGCACTTCACTTCAAAAGATAGCAGGAACTGTGGGCTTGCTAATGGTTTTTATTTTGAATGCTGAAGTCAATAGGAAAGCCAAAAGACCCTGACAGTGATGGAGGCGTTTGATTTAGCTTAGTTCCTTTGATCTCTTTTAAACTTTATTGTCCAATTCTTTCTTCTGCTTCTTGAGTATAACATAGAGATGAGAATTATTAGCAGATCCTAATTGTATGATTTAAAATTCAATGCTCCAATAAAAGCAACAGTTGTTTCCTTTTAAATTACTCACTCGTATGTCCTGGCGATTCAACTGAGAGAAAGACTAAGGCTTTTGCATATCATGCAATGCTTCCAATAAGCAAAAGCCTGGGCAATTAATGGTTTAATGTTAGTCAGGACCAAATATGTTAGAAACAGTATCAAAGAGACAATGACTGTGGACCTTCATTTCCCTCCTAAATTGTTCAGAGAAAAAACACCCACTTTTCCTATGTGACTCCCCTTTAATTTAGTACCTGAAAACGAGCATGGGTTACAGGGAGATGACAGCATCCAAGATGACAACTACAGGCTATAGGGCAAATAATTTCTGTTGGATTCTTACTAAATGTATTAACCATTGAGAGCTGTCACATGTGGTTTGAAACAGCACATATAAGAATTTTTCTAGTTTTTTTCTCTTCAATCAAAGAAAACAAGCAGTGGCTTATTTAAATGTTTGACAGCCCAGCTGTCAATCCCTGGCACATGGGATATATGAAATAACAAGCTGTCTCTGCCTCTCAGCTCATCCTTCCCGATGCAATGAAGGTGCTGCCAGTGTACATGAACTGTCTGTTGAAGAGCTGCGTGCTGGTTGGCAGACCAGAAATTCCAACTGACGAGAGAGCTTACCATCGGCAGCTGGTCCTGTCTATGGGAGTAGCCGACACGCAGTTGTTTTTCTATCCCCAGCTTCTGCCAGTTGTGAGTATGTTGTTTGCACACCTTCTCATTTCAGTAAAACTATTACCACTATGCTGTGATCTTATAATTGTGCAGATGCAGAAAAGATTCTGTCTGCTGGGCAAGTGTTACACTGCCACACTGGGTTACATTTTTGCTGTGATGTAGTTGCTAGTTGAACTAGATTGAGGAGAGAGGGTAGAACGTCTAGTTTAATGGAAAAATGGGAAGTAACATTATCAGGTATTGACATCAGCATCCTCTAAGAATCTCACTGTGCAAGGTTTTTGCCCAGGCTAATGAAAGATGCCAATTTTACTCAGGATCAACACCAGTGTGCAACTGTCTCCCCACTTATGGCAGGTCTTCCTTTGCACACAGTGCATTAACTGAAAAAGAAGAGGTTTGATTTCTAATTCCTCTAATATGGAAACAAACCTATGATGTACTCAACCTTTCAGTAGTTACTTTCAGTATCTGATTAGAGCTTTAGTCACCTTGAAGTCACCAGGTCTACAACTCTTGTGTATTTTTTGCCCCACAGCACAGCCTGGATCTGAAGAGTGATGCTGTCCCAGCTGCCGTCCGCTGCTCTGAGGAACGTCTCTCAGATGGAGGGGCCTTCCTTCTGGCCAACGGTCTGAGTATGTTCCTATGGCTGGGAGTCAGCGCGCCCCCAGAGCTCATCCAAGGGTTCTTCAACGTGCCGTCCTTTGCACACATCAGCACGGAGGCTGTGAGTAGATGGAGACTGGTCCCTTTTTCAGAATTTATAATTTAGTAAGACCAAACTGCTAATCAGAGAAACAAGCGGGGTGGATTTTCATCATTCAACTAAAAAGCAGAAAGAGGTAACCAGCAGAAGGTGTTAAGGCAGCAGAAGTGTCCTAACATACATAAAACTTCTTTAGTAAGCTTTTAACACTCCGCACGCTTACAGGAGAGACACTTTCACGGCATTTTTAAACCTTCTTAAACTTTTGCAGATATTTATTAAAGTACTATTGAATGTGTATTGCTAACATCAGAACAAACTGCTTTGCAATAGTTGAAAGTTTCTCCTGATAATGAATTTTCATACAGTGATTATTTTAAACCTAGAAATGGCTTAGACGGATGAGTCTTTAAGATGGGACAAATGAGAGACATTTTTGTGAAGGAGAGGGCATTTCCTAGTTTGGAATGAAATCCACAGTAACTTGCATCTTAAATATCAGCAGCTAGTCTTGTATGAATTCACAAGAGATCTGACCCTCTCATTCTAACAGACATCGCTGCCTGACCTGGACAATCCATTTTCTAAGAAACTGAAGTCAGTACTGGAGCACATCCAGAGCCAAAAGCCCTACACTATGAAGGTAAGACTTCTCTCTGCCTCAGACCTGTTCAAAAGAACACTACTTACTGGCTTGGACAAAACTTACTGGTAGCTGTAAAAGCTTTTTACATATCAGGAATTTTCTTGTACCTCAGTGAGTTCCAGCATGCGTTGTAGGCACAAGCACCTCAAACGTGCTTAAGTCTTAATCAAGAGATTTTCAGAGGTAGCCAAGTCTAAAAGGTTACCATTTTGTTCTGGAAACTTTAGTTCGCACTAGTCTGTCTCTCCTGTGTTCATAAATGCAGCTACTGAAATGTGGAGATTTATTAGTTTTGGGGTTTTTTTCCTCCCCCTCAACAGCAAACGGCAATAGACACAGGAAAACTGTACTGCCATCTAGTATGATTGTATCCTAAAAATATGTCTCTTATCTTTTCAGCTGATCATAGTGAAACAACGGGAACAGCCAGAGATGCTTTTCCGACAGTTCCTAGTAGAAGACAAGAGTATTTATGGAGGAGCTTCTTACGTGGATTTCTTATGCTGTGTTCACAAAGAGATCTGCCAGCTGCTCAATTAAGGAAACTCAAGTATGCGTCATCAGGTTCTTTCTGATTTTTGCAAGAGGGATGGTCATTGGTGCCTGAAGGCTGGCCCACAGCTCCACTATAGCCAGGCATTCTGCTGTGCTTTAGTGAACCTTTTCTGTTCTCTTTTTGTACAGTTTCATTTCACACCACCTCTCACTGAGTATTTAGCTTACTTACTAAGCTGTAGAATAGGAAGTTCTGCACTCAGGTATTAATCTTCTGGGAGTCCTGACTCTTTCTCCAAGTGAATTGCCAGATTTCAAACTGTCAACGCTTAAGAGTATATGGTATGCATTTATTAAAATATAATTTAGAAAACTTCTTAATTATTCCTTTTGCTAGTCCTAAGTTGTACAAGAGCCAGGAAAGATGCTAAAAATCTATACAGAAGAGGAAAAAGATACAATACATTGCTTTTTCTTAGTGAGGGCATACACTTGAATCAAATTTGCGGTAATCATGTGTGTAGTTCAATGAGTACTTCAGAATCCTTCATGTAAAGCTAATCTCTACAAGAGAATCCCTTTTTTCCTGGAAGGCACAAGCATTACTTTCTACAGAAACAGAGCTCTGGGTAACCTTCCACACCCAGGGTTATCCAGGAAACAAAAATGCCTCAGTTTATAACTGGACTTGAGTAAGTTTAACAAAAATGGACCACAGAAAGAACGGTAATCAAACAATCCTTTTGCTTAGTTTGGCAGATAATGCCACTCAATTATGGTACAATTCTCTAGTCTTAAGGGCAGCAATTGACTTAGTATAGCATTTGATTACATTTTCCAAATTAACACGTTAGGTTTTATTTAGTACATTTGCTAACTGGAATATTCCCAATACAACTTAGACAGATAAACTTCTGTCCCTCAACACTTCAGTGGCAGGTCAACTATAAGACAGTTGACATTAACCAAAGGTTATTTGTGGTGCTATAAAAAGAAAGCTTCTTGTTTAATACCAATTCTATTACAGTGACCTCCTCTCACATGACTGATTCATGCACCAGTCACCGCTTTGAAAAATAAACCTCTGCTAATGTCAATATTTAAGGTAGAATTTAGAAAGCCAGATTCTTTGGAAGAGCTGTTTACCTCAGATACTTCATCACTCTGTTTGTATCTTTAGGACCAATGCCTCTGCATGTGAGGTTTGAACTTTTCCAAACTTGAAAACCTATTGTTACAAAAATCAGTGATTCAAAGAAAGCAAAAAAACTCTCAAAAGGAAGGGTAAGAGTTGGGCCTCATTCATTAAAAAAAAAAAAAGTGCCTTTAAACATCTTAATGTTGCTGCTTAGTGTTAATCATTTTAATATCCAATACAAGCAGTCCAGATGTGTATTTCTGTTTGACAGCTTATCAAAACAGTTGTATCCTTGTGCATTGACTGAGAGCTCTTATGTGGCTATATTACAAAAGGATCCTCGGACTGAATTCAGCTGCCAAGACAAGCACTGTTTAGCTGAAGACATTACCCTGTAAAAAGTATTCGTTGCCATTCCAAATCGGTGTACTTTGTAAAATGACACCAGCAACTCTATGTGTAAAGAACTAAGCAATTATTAATTATGATCATGTGTGTGTGTTTATTCTTTCATATACTAAGAAGTTCTCCAAGTTTTTTACGCTATCAGCCTGTGCCAAAAGCTATCCAACACCTCCTAAACAGTAACACCTAAACCTCGTAACCCAGGTCACTAGAGAGGGTGGTTTAGGGCAACTAGCAAGGGAAAGCCCTTTCAGGGAGCATGCAGCTCTTCCCCCTGCCTTTCCCTGTAGGCACAGCAAGACAACATGAGAAGTTTGTTACCCTGACTTCAGGAGTCAGAGAGCACAGCAAAGTTAAGGTAGCAGCAATGATTCTGACACAGCGTAAACGTAGTTCACCTTCTACTCTGACTTCAAAGACAGCAAGGTTATCTGGCCTTACAGAATTTTCAGTGTGTTTCCACTGTTAGCATCACCCCCCCGTTATGGTAAGACGACTTGCTCAAACTTGGTCTCAAATGTGCCAAAACAGCTCAGAACCCATTTCCTTACCTTATTCCATGGAGTTTGCCGACGGCCAGAAGATCATGTCTGCACCACAACCACATGCATCTTCTGCTTGGTCAGTTCAGGCCATGCGAACACCACTGACCAACTGCTTTAGGGCAAGCTGTTTTACACCTAGAAGTCTGATGCAAAGTGTACACGTTCCTTACCTGTGCAGTGGCACAGCCTAGACAGCAGGATTCAGGCACAGAGGTGCTATTCAGAATGAACTTGTAGTAAGTCAGTCAAAGCTATTTATACTTGCATAGCTAACTCATCAGAGCTCTAGCCTTTCACATACAGTTAATTCTTCCTACATAGCATAATGGCTAAAACAGCACCGAGACAGATACACACATTGATACAGCAGGACTGTAATATTGAACTCAGATTTACAGTAGTTAGGCCTTTTTTTCATTTTCCTTTTCCCTTTTTAATTGCTGCAATAATTACACTCCAAATTACTTCATGTTTCACCACAGAATAATTTACCTACTGCTTGCTTTTTCACCCATGAGAATGACCCTACTATGAACAGGATTAGTAAACTTGATTAAGCTCACCGTGTTACTAAGTTGACCTTCATCCAATTACACTGGGTGATTTCTCCTACAGCAATAAAGTTGCTACAAACTTTACCAATTTTGGAAGGAGAAATCATTTTTTCTACTGTATACAGAAACGGTGGGTCTATCTATCGCTTTCAGTTACTCAATGTATCCTTAAAAAGACACGTTCAAGAAACAAGACTTACAGATAATTTCAATGTCGTGGGCTTGAAGTGTTCATTTGTTCTTTTCTAGAGTGCATTCTGGATTCCTCCTGCCAAGGATTTTAAAGCACTTGAGTATTCTAAAATTAATCCCTTGACTTAATGCCATTTAACTTCCATTGTCAGATCAAAATTGTTCTTTAGTTTGCAGCCTAAATTCCACTCCACTGAAGAAAGCATTCAGTATCTATGAACATACGCAATGAACCTGTGTTCATGATGCCATGCTGGGGAAGAACCTCAAAGGCCCCGAGACCACTGCCCACTAACCTACACAGCGCATCCAGCGTTCCAACCAACTTCTTAGAACCAGCAGTGTCAGAAAGCAGAAAGAATTCTCCAGCTGTTGGCTGGATTTACACACAATGATTTACAGTTGACCGATGTCAAAATCCCTTTGAAGCTAAATGCTAAGCCATCCCGAGTGTCTTTCTTGTCAGTGTAATTGTCAAATCCTTCACTTAATTCACATAGGGTGTAAGGTATTCAAAGTACTATAAGCCTTTTCCAGAATGGAAAGACATGACAAGATCTAGACAGGCATCCCAAATCAGATTGGTGGCATTATGCATTTAATAAAATTGAAAAGGAAGAAACTTGTTAAGCTTTTTATCTTCAAGGACAGCACGCTCAAATAGATCTTCATTTACTTGTGGTAAATGAAATATTCATCAGTTCACTGATTACGAGCATTATGCATTATCCTCCTCCTTCTGTTAAAGCGTTACAACTGAGAAATTAACTGACAACCAGTAAGGAAATGAAAAGCTTTTAATCTCTAGACAACACTTTAGATATGGTCCAAATCAACAGTGATTAAAAAAATGACCAGATGTTTTTACTGTGTAACTGGGGGGTGGGGGGGTGTCTGACTGCAGTATTTCCCAAGTATCATCTCCACAAGCACACGACACCATGCCTTTGGGCACACACCCCCGTGCACTACTGTCTTACCTTTACAGGCAATCTATCTCTGTTGAAACATCACCTTCAGATTATGACCAGCTGGTATCATCTTTCTTCATAGAGGACACGTAGAAAGTTCTGTTCCTTGTCCATTAACCTCAATTTAAAAAGTACAGTCAGTTGCTTGTTAACAACACGTACACGTACATTCCACTTCCCTGGTGACGCTGGCTCACCCACACAGATCTAATCTAACACTCTCTGGAGCAGTATTCTTTTTTCCTTACACTACTTTAGCTATTTCAGCTTTGAGGGAACCTCACTGCATGCTCAAGAGAGATTTGTTTGGTAGAATTTTTTTTTTTTTTTTTTTACAAGACTCTGCAATTAATCACTGAAGTGTGGAGCAGCACCCCAACTTCTGCAAACTGATAGAGATGCACATCTCAACTGGTTATTTTTGAGTCTCCTCTTCGGTGTAGCCTAACCTTCTATATTAAGGACTGAACTATCAGCTATGGACATACAATTAAAGAGGGGAAATGGGAATTAACATTTTCTACTAATTGAGAGAAAAAGAAAAAGATTTGTCAGTGGCACAAAAGCAACCTTCCTAAGGTTAAGCGTCTCCATATTTGCTTTTTGAGTAAGAACATGATTAGGGCAAAATCAGGGAAAAAAAAAGTTTTCTTACTGTGCCGCGTCACTTCTACGGAATACCGTTCCAAGTAGTCTTTGGCAGACTTCACCGACAGTCAAACAAGCACTACCCTTAAAACACCCCCTCCCCAATCCAGTCACTCTCCAGATGTGTGAATGGAACACAGGAAGAAACAAAATGTAACCAATAGGTGAGTTTCATTTGCACTTCAGCAGTCCCTTAGTAAGCACTCTACCAAGGCCACGAAGTTGACCAGACCCTAAAAATTTCTGTGCTAAGCTTTCATGCACCAAAGAACAGTTACTGCCTGCTCTTTTACAACAGTAGGAAGGAAACCAAAGTAAAACTTAGTAATTCCAAAACCTCAAGGAGAACAAACCCACGAAATATTAAGAAAAATATTTCAACATTAGCTTTGATAAACAAGTTTAATAATCCGCTACTTTACAGGACAGTTATTTAAAAGCTAGGCTTCAATAGAGTAACATTTCAAGACTTAAAACCCAATTTTCCAACACCTAAGATTTTGAGACTTCAACAGCCAGGTTTGTTCAGTCTACCAAGTACTGACCAAGAAGTTCAGAGTTGTGGTTTTGCTAAAAATGAATATTCTGCATAGCACGGTGACTCGCTTTCTTTTCACACTGTACTCGGCAGCTGACCACCAAGAGTCTACTTCCAATGCGCTTAACATCCCCAGCAAAGCCAAACATTCAGTTGGATTACTGCGCCCTCATTACCCAGGTGATTACTTTCAGGAAGCACGCACTCTTTCAGCATCGCCTCACATTTCCAACACGACCTCCAACGAGGTCTTTCTACTACTTAAACTGCAATTGCTCTGCAATAAAACTGGTTTTCCCTACCAAAGAACAAGGCTATTATGAGCAGATGCTGGGTGAAAGTCCTTACTTGAGGAACGATCCAGACCTATGTAGCAGTTCTGGACTGCACAGAAACGCACAACTTCTTGCTTTCCATGAAGCACAACACATGACTGCACAGAATTACCACTCTCTCCGCTACAGACATGAAAAGTGAGTGCATGTACACCACAAATAAAAAAGAAACTTGTTCCCTATTCCCAGGAATAATTTGGGAAATTTAAACCAAATAAGAAAAAATAGAATTCTATTTATTCAATTTGCTCCTTGGTTTCAGAGAAGTTAAAATAGGTGTCAATACAGACACAGCACTTTTTCTTCCATGAATAAGAGAGTAAGCCTGCTATAGTCATGCAATTCAGAACTGCATTTCATGCCCACTCCATCATATCAATCCAAGTCAGTCCAAACCTGAACCTCCAAAGAAGGAAGAGGAATCCGCGTTGTGGAGAAAATGACCGTTAATAAAGCCCACAACTTGCAAGTTTCATAAGGGAAGAGCAAGTTATCTTCACTTCAATCGTATCCGTGGTTTGAAGAGATGGTGCTCTCTGCTTTGACAAACAGAAGGTGTCAGGAGGCTGAGTTTAGTGCGGTCAGGTGCAGGACCCTGCCTGCCAGGTGAGGTGATGTGCCAGGCCTGTCACGGGAAGGCAGGCTATCTGTAACCGCTTGCACCAGGAACAATTTTAAAAGTCATCTAGCTTGAGTCCCCAGAATAATTCACTTTAGCAAAAAGAAGACTAAGAAAAAGATTCAGAGATGTGGCATACGACCAGGGGAAGAAGCAATTACCCAACAGTCATCAGCGGGTGGGGAAGCCTCCTCTATGGGTACCTCCACGTCCCCCTCTGAAGCCACCCCTCTCACCCCGGAAGTTAGTTCTGTTCCTCTCTCTGCCCCTTTCTCCTCGGCCTGCTGAAGTCCCTCCTCTTCCTCCTCCCCTTGGAGCACCACCTCCCCGGTCAGACTTGGACTTGGGTGGTGGAGACTTGGGCCGAAGTCTCTCAATCTCTTCAGTACAGCCAGTCAGGTGGGAATTTGGAGCTGTGAAGTATGAAGAATACGTTTCTGCATTGAAATTGCTGTTTGTGAGGGTGGGTCCTACAGTCAGCCAACCTAGGGAACAAAACCAGAGTCAACAAAAGCAAGAACAAGCTTCGTGCTTCAAGGCCATTATTGTCTTTTTTCTAGTAAATGAACAGTCAAGTGATAAGGACAGACACTTACCTACACATCACCTGTACTGAAAGGAATGAAGAAGTCACCTCTGGGAAAGCCAGAGTTGTTGAAAAGTTAAGATTTTAGAGTGATATTTCTAAGGGCTCTTTTTTTTTCTTTTTTCTTTTTTTCATTACACATGGCTATGGGAACATTCACACTGTGGTTTCACAAGACCCCTTCCCCCTCCAGCCCCTCTGGAACCAGACTAAATCAGATCAGTAAAATCATCCTCCTCCTTCTCCCCTTTTTAAAAGGCATTTAAACTTGAATTGGTAATTTTGTCTCCAGAAACCAGTTGTGACAGTGCAGCCAAGAGCACAGCATGCTGGAAGCACATATCTGAAAACACAATAAAATAACAATTCTGTTGAAGCCCATATGATATGAAAATAGAGCTTAAAGAGTTAAGTTAACCTGTTTATGCACACACATTCAGTGGGCACTTCAGTTTCATCAAGTGAATCAAGGCAGGCATTCAAAACAAGCACATTCCTATTTCTTCATATTATGAGCTAAAGTAGTGCTTGAATCTAAAATGGGCCTCAGACCACTTAAAAATGTCAGTGGGAATTTAATTTTCAGTTGTACCATGTATTAATGAAAAAAAACATAGTTCGGTGATCTCAACAACATGCTTATAAGCAAAACAAGAATAAAAAAAAAAAGGATCAGTTCTTTAACACTGTTCTCTTTATCCTAAGAATGTAGTTAACATTCACCTTGCTTCCTGCCCATTTAAAAAAAAAAAAAAAAAAAAGAGGTTTGGTTTTCATACTTCACAGAGCACTGAGGATCTGTGATGAGTACAGGATTTAAAGAAAGCAATGCAATTCCAGGGTAACCACCAGATTTAAAAAACACAACAGTTGAATCGGACTAGCACGACCCTGTGGAACATCAACATATAAGAATTCACGTACAACAGCACAGAACCCGACAATGTCGTTCTACAATACAAAACAGCTCCCCTCCACACAGACACACACACACCAGTAACCAACAGAATTAAGACTGACATTATCATTATAATTCAAGCCAACGGCCAGTCAAAGAATAGGAATGGCCAATAATCACTACTCCATAGTTGCAGGAGCAAGAGAGAAACAACACCTTGAAACTTATTTAGGTAACTTACATACTGATATACATCCTATTCCAATTGCAGTAAAAAATAAGCAACTTTTTTTCTTTTTTTTTTTTAATATCAGAAGTATTAGCATTCACATGCAGCAAACCAGGCCATGGCTGGACTTGCATCCATTTCTCCTCTGTCATCCAAACGATTAATCTCTATTCAGGGGAAAATAAGCGTTACACAAAACTGCTAAATGGACCTAAAGCAAGCACAGCTACAGCACTTGCCCCTCTCACCCCCGCCCCCGATTTTTGAAAAGGGCATGCTGTTACCATAAATTGTGCAGAGAGAGACCGACACTCACATTATCCATCAGTATGTGAAGTATGACTGCCCTACCCATAACATGAGGTACAAATTTAGGCTGTCAATTCAAGCATTCATTGGTAGTTGAACAGCACTGTTGAATTCTATTTCACATTAGGCTTTATAGCAGAAATGTCATTGACAACAGATACAAAAGTCTTAAAAAGGCGTCAAAATAGATTTTATTCTTCTAGTCTGTATTCTCCTGCAATGAAAGTCCTTTGTCACTTATGCATGATAAATTGAAAGGCCCATCAAAACAAATAAAATGCAGTTACCTTCAATCTGATCCATGTATTTCTACACATTTTTATCATGCCAGATGCAGCATCCAGTATAAGACACTGGGTCTTCAGATACTGGCAACAGGACCAGCAATAAGCTCACAGGGATTTAAAATCAGTTTAGAGAAAGAAATCATGCTTCTGAGGAGCGTAAACACATGGTGCATGGGGTAAAAAAGAAATCTCAACTGAATTCTGTTATACTCACTGATGAATTAAACACATGAACAGGCAAAAATACTGGTTAACAAAAAACTTTCTTCAGAGAAAACTGATAGAATTTATAGTTGTCATAGACTTTTCAAACAACACTGGTTTCACATAAACCAAGAAAGTATCTCCTTGAGATCTATTGTCTGACCTATGACACATGTCTGGAAAGCTATTTAGGACACTGATGAATTTCACAAGCAGAGAATTCTGCTACCCTGTCTTGCACAGGATAAAAACATTCCAATTTTTAGAGCTAGCATGGCGTTCACTTTACTGTTAAGTCCAAAAATAAAAGTTTAACAGAAAGGAAATATTCAGAATATGAACTTAAAAAGACAGAAATTATACTTTCCAGTATTCTAGTAGAATACTGAATAATTTCAGCAGTTATCTTCAATTAGAGATAACACGCAGAAAACAACAGTATAAGGGCCTTACTGTTTGAGCAAGTATTTACTTCTAAAAATGAATATTTATAAACCAAAACTTAACAGTAAGCAGTGTTAAACTGGATTTGTGACTTGCTCTTGCTCCCAAATGTAATAATAACAGAAATTATAACCTAACTGTAATACCACGTAGTAGGGTTCTATATGACGCTCCTGCAACACAGGCTGAAGATTCACCCCAAGACAGACATTCTTGCTAAGAAAATACGCATGCGAGATCTTTAGTTCTAGCAAAATTTTCTGCTATTTGATTGTGAGGGATAGAACATTAATTAGAGCAGAAGTCACTTTGCTGCTGTCACAGTGTTAGGAGAACGTGATGCCACAATCCCTCTGTTGCTGAACATTAGGTTGGTTAGTTATCTGAATGGGAGGGCAGGAAATCTGGGATATTTCTCCATCCAGTAGATTTTCTCCTTCCTGACTAGACTACTCCTGACTAGATTTCCACTATGGAGAAGTCACCAAAAAGTTCATCTGGCTTTCTGTGGTACCATAATCCCACGGTGGGGGAAATGGGGTTATATGCAGAAATACACAGTTATTCAGCTGATGCAAGTCCTGGCAGAAGAATCATGTATTAGGATTAACCATTATTGTCTCAGCTTCCATCAGAACTCATCGACTGACCTCAGATGTAAAGTACATTAAAATTTATCTATTTGACAAAAATAAACGTAACAGTTACCTGGTCGAATTGTACTGTCCCTTCCAAAAAGATGAAGACGTCGTCGTCCAAGGCAGAAATGCTCAATGATGTGAAAAATCTCTACAGGTTTCTCTATGTTGCCAATTTCAGGCTCTTCCGTGATGATTAGGTCAATATCAACATTAGCATGGATGAAGTCACCATCTGTACTGCGACGCACGGTTCCTTTAATGCCCATGAGGCAGTGCTCCTATGCACACAGGAGAGGACCTGTCACATACTGCTACTGGACAGACATCCATGGTTTGAGCACAATGGAGAGAAAAGGAAATTCTAGGCAAAGCAGATCCCACTCTCATACAGAGTAAAGTCTGAAGCATGAACTAGGAGAACAGAACAGGCTGGAGCTATCAAAACAGCATTTTGAAATCAAAGCAGAGAGTACTGTAAGCTATCTGGCTTGATGCACTACGCTACAAAATGGTAAAACTCAAATAGAGGCTGAGATAAGATACTTGGACTTCTTCGATTACAGCAAAGGTAGAGCTTTAAGTTGGAAATGCTGAGAAATCACCACAAGGGAAGAGAGCACGAGGTGACAGCAAGAGTAAGGAAACAGTAATTACAATTAATACTTGTATCAGCATTCGGATCCTAACTTTCTTCACACAAATAATTTTCAAAGTTCTCAGTCATAAAACAGCCAGTGAAAATAAGATGTACTTTTTCATATTGTTCCTGTTACAAAAGCAGCCTTCACCCTCAAGATTCCTTTCTACAAGATATCACTGCATCAAAAAAGTAAAACTACTATCAAACTGTCAATGCACTCTCAGTCAACTCCATCAGCATTAAAAATATGCATTGCTTTCCTTTCCTCTAAAACACTGTAGATCAATTTAAGTGACTAGTATGTAGAATCTATGAATTAGAAATCACTGTAACTGGTAGAGGATGAAAAGAGGGTTCTACATACTCATTTCACAGTTCTGTTTCTGGGAATATTAAGCTCAGATGAGTGATTTTCCCCACTATCACAAAACACTGACTCAATAAGCGCCAATAGATGGCTCTAAAAAAAGTTGCAGACAAGAGTATGTAATCACTTCCAGATTTTTGGCGCTGGTTTTAAGAGTTAGTGAATAATATGAAAGGCAGAATAAGTGACCTATCAAAACTATGCAGTTGGTCAGCTGTACCCAAGCTACAGGGTTTCTGAACCTTAAATTTAACTAATTAAAAAGGCAGAATACTGCTAAGCAAATTAACAATCAAGCAAAGCCTTGTAAATGTAGTTTTTAGGAGAACTATCCAAAACATTTTATTTCTGTAACACACAGAAAATCATTTATTAGTACCTTAGATTCTATAACAGGTGGCACAGCATAAAGCATCGGTCTAGAGCCGCATGAACTAAACATAATAGGACAGCACTTGCTTTTGAAATCATTGGTAAATACATCTTGCACAACGCACTATTTATTCAGTCAGAATAAGCTAGCTCAGTTTTCAGTGTTTATTATAAATAGTGACCTCAGCCCAACCCTTGCTCAACAAACAGAAAAATTCTCTAATACCAGAAACTATTCTCCTCTGTTAAACAAAGGCATAAAGTCCCTCCCGAAATCCTCCTGTGTTAATTTTAACCTCTCCCTCAAGAGCAAGCTGCACATATTTGCAATACTATATGCAATAAACATACACTATTTATACTTAGAAAGATTTATAACTAATAAAACACACTTTCAAACAAACTTCAGATTAATGTAAATGTGAGTTAAACAAAAGATTCCGGCTATCTTAAAGGGAAGTTTATACTCCTAAAAAATGGCAAATCTGAGACAGAGTTAAGGATGTTTAATACTAATGAATGATTAATGAATGTGGAATGAGTCCTGAGGTTAATGACACTTTAAATTATTGAATTGTCTGCCAATTCTCTGTATTCAGTAAAGCTGCCACAGTTACACCCACGTATACCCAAAACAATTCTTTATTAGTCCTATCTACATTATTCTAAGTTTTTGAATAACACACATTTGGGTCTCTTAAATCAGAATACTTTTTTTTTTCCTCTGCACCTTCTTCAATATGCGTCCTCCACAACACATCCCTAAGAAACTGTTCAATTTAAACCAAGCTGACCGATTCTGTCACTTGCGCATTACAGTCATCTTCCGGAAGTCTGGAGATGCTGACTGAGCTATGGTCCTTAACAGTCCTCTATCTGGTTCAAGCTCTGGGCACATACCTGCACATCTTAGCCAGTCTTCCAGAGTTATTTTTTATGACCGTGTTCATTTATGATCTACAGTTTTAAAGACTTCTTTTGACATTAAATTTAGTCAAATTCAACTGCTAAGTTTAGTCCCATTCAAAGTTGCTCCACCAGCAAGTTTTCTCCTCTAATCCGGAAAGGAGCTTGCATTTTACACAAAAGGTATTGCTAATAGACTAACTGCTTATTTACCATTCACCCATAACCGAAACAACCCAGAAGTCAAAAACATTGCAATGTATGGTAACATTTTCTATTCAGCTTCCATTTTCCCCTCGCAGGATTTCATTCTGATTCCATCGATCTGTGAACCCTTCTCAGTTACCTGCATTTTAACAAGGCTCAAATGAGTATCACATTTAGAGGACTGTAACAGAAATTTACCAAGCAGCGTTAATTACAGATGAACCCTTCTATACCTCATACCCACTAAAGCCAAGAAGGGACAGAAGTTCATCATTCATCCTATTAATATGTTTATTTCCATGTAACGTACTTTGCAGAACGGAACTCTGAAGTTCTTGTGTCTGCTTTCCTGAAAGCATGTCACCAACTGCTGTGGAGCACCGGGTGTTTCATTAGCGTGAAGACAGAGGAGAAATTGAGCCAAATCTTTACCTTGGTCCTTTGGAAAACAGCCTTAGGGTCTAGAGTCTTGGTCTTTCCAGGATTGTTCTTATTTGTTTTAATCCAACAGATGTCCTCACATCTCCTGTAACCCCATTTGCGTAGACACTAAATATTATAGACAGATAAAAACAGTTCACACTACACCAAAAAACTTAAGTAACCTAAACTGAACACTCATATAGGTACTTGATTTTTCTCAGAGCATAGCTGAAAAAGAAATTTGTCACAGATGAATGAAACAGTTTACTGGCATGACTGTACCATGTCTTGTCAAACTGTGCCCCCTCCCCCTCTGCCCCCCCCAAAAAAACCCAACCAAGAGGCTTACGTGCACATCAACTTGTCTATGTATCACACTTGGTTTTGGAGGGTTTTTTGGGGGTTTTGTTTTGTTTTAAATATCTAACCACTGCATAGATCTATGGAATTCTGCACTCATTTTTACCCAGTGACACTTAATCAAAACCAGTCTCAACAACACAGTGACCGGCTGCCTTGCCCCATCTCAACTAATACCTGCACTCTGGCAGTTTTTCACGTCAATGTAAAATTCTATGAATGAGAAGATAAATAGCCAAAAGCCTTTGCTACCATTTTGTGGCTTTTCCTATATGCCCAAACCAACTTACATGAATTTAATCCTTAACTCCTGTAACCGTAGTCTTGGAAAGCGAGGAAATTGGGTGTTAAGGACTCAAGCTCATTTGGCTATTGCTGCGTTCAAGAACTGTCCAGCTACTACGAATACGTCTATGACCAAAATCAATCTATCTGAAATAGCTACTCTAACCAACCTCAGAATGAAAAGCACATAAAGCAAACAGATTAGTAGACACATGTTGTCCTTTAACAAATGCCATATTGTTTTAATAGAAAGCACTGCTCAAACTGAGCAAAGAACGTTTCAGCACAGCTAGAGCCGATTAGAATTTCTTATTCCACCATCCTCAACATAAGCAGTGCTACCCTGGCATACAGAAAGATTACTCTAAAACTCCAAGATCTTATATGGAAGTAAAACTTTGTAGAGCTCACTAAGAGTAAACCTACTTAAACTCCAGGTGTTTTCTGAAAATAAGCAGCGCTACACACACAATTTTATCTCATTTTTGAAATAGTAGCACGTTTCGACTAGCATGGATGTTTCTGGCAGAAAACTGTTAAGACTTCTGTTAAGAAACAAATAATGTTGTAAATGCACTCAACATGGCAACGTGCTCCTATGGCAACATGCATACATCAAAACCAAGACAGCAGTACAGCTTTCTAGACACTAAAGAATTACAGATAGTTACAGCGACTCATCCGGAAAATAGCAGTATCTAAACAGTTAATGCCAGATACGCTTAAATTTATTTAATCCACTTAAAATTACCACAGTAACAAAACACCTCTCAGCAGTTACAGTTGAGAATTCTACACAGAAAAAGTCAACGATAAAAATAAACTCTTGAGCCTGTCCCTGATAAATTGAATTAAAACATCATCTTACCACTCGGCCAAGATCCAGACCCTCGCCTGACCCGCACCATAGAAACACAAATGACCTTGGGGCTGCAATTTCTTCAATTTCCAATTTCATGATCTAATAATAATAATAGTAATAAAAGTGTTTCTGAATTAAATACAAATCACCAATTATATCAGGAAGAATACTTATTAAGTGTTGAAGCATTATCACAAAAACCATCAGGAAGCACTTTTATTAAAGATGTTACTCTGTATACCATTCATGGCCATCCTCAAAAAATTGTTTTCCAGAAAGTATGTTGTAAAAGTTACGTTATCAGTACCCAAGTGCATATTTTCAACATAGCTGATGAGAAGCTTAATTATTCTTTTTAACAGAAATCCTAACTATATAGAAAATTCTAGACTTAAAAGACTAATACCAACTACGTGATGCCTTTTCCCCCTAAGCCTCTGCATCATTTTACCATTCCATTGGTAGCAACAAGATTTAATAACAGAGCAATAGCGCTCTGTTTCTTTTCAGCTCTACAGTTACTTACACGAAGCATGTGAAGACACATTATAGAAAAACCAGCTTAATTCCTATTACTATATAGGAAAGACATTCTCTCCATTTTCACTTTCAGAAAAGAAGAAGAATGAACTTATCAGGACAGTGGTTCAACAATGACAAATGAGTAACATTCAGGATGAAATAACTTCAGATGCAAAGCATCTGTTACTCATTACAAGTTGAAAAGATTCATTTGTAACTTGCTAACACATCAAATCAAGCATCATTCAGTGCCACTGTGAAGAAAAATAACACAGTAGAAGCCATTCTAAGAGGACATAACTCCAACACTTCCAGTTTTTCTGTTAGGACAGAATGTTTTTTCTCTGCACAATGCTGCCAGGCACCATTTTTTGCCTGATGTAACAGAATGGCTAACACAGAAGCTACCTATTCCTTAACATGTAGTTACGTAGTCTCTTATCACAAGCAGGAATGCCTTTGGTTTTAAATTCATTCCTTAAAGGTGAATTAATTTTATTTTGTTCTTATGATCTTTTAGTTTGACTGATTCACTTCTGAAGTTCTGCATGTGCAGGTTCCAGCCTAAGGACAAACTAAATCTAGTTTAAAGTAACACCATCATCCCTGTCCCCCAAACTGCATAGAACACAGGTAAGAAAATCTCAGCAACAACTGCTTCAATCTACTGATTCACTCATATTATGACAAACTTGCTGCTAATGCAGACATAGTCCTGCATACCTTTCAAAGAGGGTCTCTAAATAATAGGTATTTATTAGTTGCATATTCCCACCCACATGCCTGAACCTAAGAATTCATGACATGGTTATGCAAACATCTTTTTTTAATGTTCTGAGGGTGGGGTTGTTTAGGTTTTTTGTGGGTTTGCTGTTATTTTGTTTGCTTTTTAAATATGTAAAGTGTAGATACATTGAGTAGAGCCAATTTATCACTATTTGATATCAGCATTACAAATTTTATATTCAATGCCCAAGTGAAGGAATTCTCTGTTTCAATCTTGAAGGACAGGACAACTTGGCAGCAGGCTTTGTGTCATCAAGTCGTTAATGCTTGATGACATCCGGCACTTCACAGCCTCCAGCCCTCACCTTGCTTTTCCAGAGCTGACTGTATTGGAAATGGGAAGATACAGAAGGGTTTCCTTCTTTACAAGCACCTACATGCATTACTACAGAAAGAACTTCAAAATCTTTCCTCTAACTCAATTCTCTAAATGTTCACTACAGCACAATAAACAAGAGCAGCAAAAGTGATCTCGAAAAAGATCATATCTTGCACATTAAGATTTCTCCTTGTTTCCAGAAACAGACCAGAAATCAACATGGCTTCAAAAAACCTCTTTGACATGACTAAACAGTAAGGGAATACATAAATACAAGAAAAAAATTCCACAAGTAAGGTTTACCTATTTTGTTAGGCTTCTCAGGATTACAATTAATTTGATGATTAAAATTTCCTACCTAATCAATACTTTGGAGAAAAAAGGTATGTCAATGAAGCATATTCATCTATTCCTTTGACTAGAAGACCAGCGTATTAAAAAGCACACCTTAAAAATCTCACTGAGAATTTCAAGAAACAAGGGCATATCTACAATGGATATTCTGAATTTCAACAGCAAAAGCCAAACAGGAAAGAAAACCCACTATTATTAGATTTAAGTTTTCAACCAGGCTCAGGGAGAACAAAAAGGTATATTTAATTCATTAAATTCCTCAAAAAAAAAAAAAAGTCTGTTAACATAAATAGTGTAGGCATGCATATAATATAAAACTTAGTTTTTATAAGAATCTAGACTTATCTTTAAAAAACTTAACAGAAAACCTTATCTTATTTTTCCTGAAAAACACATCTCAAACATTTTCATACCAAATTAAATCCTCAAACTATTTGCTTAAATGCATGTATGAAATCCTTTTCACAGCAAGAAGAATACTTACATCGTCCCAGGTCCAACATTTTTCATTGGCAGTAATGCCAGTCTCTCGGTAGTATTCTTCCAGTGGTGGTTCCAGGAGAATCACATCAAATTTAGACTTCAGTTCCCTAATATCAAAAGCTTCCAAGTCTGCTTGTAAGTACCTGTTTAAACAAAAGATGATAGATTGCTTGGATAAGTTTTAACAGTGGTTTGAAAATTATACTCCACACAGCTCTTCTGTATAGCCAGTTAAGAGTAGGCTCTCCTCTGTAGTTCATATAGCTCAAACGCACTAAAACGCATTCTCAATCTAGGCTGGATGCTGTTGCATTTGGTATTTTTTTAAAAGTAGTCTTTCTCTCAATAAACAGTTTTTAGGATTACAATTTAGCAAGCAGGAAACAGATGCCCACACAGACTGTACAACAACTTTCTGTACATCCATGGACTAGATAGGAGAAAACATCAACATTTAAGAAGTAAACACTCACTGTCTGGCTAAAAGACTTCTATTTTGCTTCACTTTGGGCAAAAATTGCCATTTATTATATATTATGTTCAGAAGATTCTGAATACTGGAAAAGTGGTTACTTTTCATACAGTAGCAGTGTATTTCTCCATCCCTATCATAAAAGCGTAATTCCCCCACACATTGATTTTATTAAACACTCATTCAAACGCACTCTTACAACTGGCCTCCACACCTGCCTGCCGCTCACTGTTGTATCACTACCAAAAAAATTACACTGCCCTCCCCTCAATACCTTTAACCTTCAAAAAAAGCGGATTAGCAGACCACCACCTCCCCCTTCCTAAGACAGTGTCTGGAAGATATTATTCCATACATATATTCGGTGTTATCAGAAGGCAGCATTTGATTACTGTTTTTTCGCCCTTTTGTGCTTTAAGACTAAGAATGCCAAAACACATCTAACTTCAAAACAGCAAGTTTATCTCAGTTGTTCAGACAACTATTTCAGAGTTTTTCATTTGACTATCATGAAATACCGCTATTTTACTCAGTACAGATTTGACTACAGTATATTAAAAGCATTAGGTTCACATTCAGATAGGTTCAGATTCCTGGGAGTAACATGCTGCATGGTTATACTATGTCTAACATTCAGCAAAAACTCAGAGATAAAGTTAATAACACAAATCACTTCCAGCCAGCCTAAACTTTTTTTGGTCTTAAAATACAAAGTAACATCTGATTAATGGATAGTAAGATGATAGCTGAACATTATACAAAAAGAGCTGTTACAAGAACAACTAAAGTTATATTAAAAGGCCATTTTTAAAAAGATTTTCTTGTTATTGTAAACCGCATGATATGAGATTCACGATCATACGATGTTCTTTTAGTTCCCAAATTAAAGCCTGCAGTCCGCTCAGTTGACGGTTTGGTCTTAAGAACCAAAGCTTTAGATACTTTAAATAATCACACACTGGAAAGAAAATCTAGTTTATATACTATATTAAACATCTAGATTAAACTAACAAAAACAAACTGATTTTATTCTTCTGAAGTTTCAACTGATTAATTTGTATATACAAGCAGAAATAGAAAATGTAAATTCTGAGCAGGTGCTAAAGATAGAGATTTGCAAAGCAGACAGCTAACTTCAAACAGGTCTGGAGAAGAACGGCGTTTTCCACAAGAACACTTACATGGGAGGAGTGTTAGATTTAGATATCAGCTCATCCTTCAATCTGATGAGCTCTCTAAGTTTTGGATATTCTTCAAACCTATCTGCTAAGCCTAAGAAGAAGAAAACATAGAGTTAACAACTACTTAGAGAGTAAATCTGTATCAATTAAGCATTGTCCAGTATTCTGAATAGGTCCAAATGTTAATACTTAGACTCATTTTAATTTTTGTTAGAACAAACCAAACCCTTCAAAGCAGTTTTTTGTTCAGTACTTCACAAACGCCTCCTGCCTTCACCCAGTTAATTATAGCTGTTGCTGAATGTAGTGTCTATGCTCTAATCTTCTCTACAGCACCAGAGTGATCAGGAGCTCACAACTCCTTTCATCAGAAGGAAACAATCTTTCATGTAACCTAAACCTGCCAGAATGATTAAAGGTATTTTGTTATCCCCCCCCAACCATTATTTAGTTTATATTAAGATCTAATTAACATTCATTTACAGAATACTCTTATTTAATCTTTGAAGATTATTTCTAAGGCGGCAACCAGTGTGTGGCTAGTTCCCTTAGGCATCCCTTATATTGAGATTTGGTACTCTGATGTCACAGTCATGCAGATTTGAGTACATGTATAGTTATTTATTGGGTTCCTAGGCTTAGCTTTATGATGTTAATTTTCAAACTTTTCATATGTACAGAATGCAAAAGGCAGAACCTTAATCAGGTTTTCTGCAGCAAACTAAAAAAAACCAAAAGCAAACAAGCGAACTTCTCATTATATTACATTCCCCCTTCAAAAAAGTAAGTAGAGACAGTATGTTTTTGTTATTGCTAGCAGCAGGCTCAGCACAAATCAAAAAGGTCTCATTCCCACCTCCCAAGCAGTACCAGTTCAACTTTAGTAGGAGTTATTTACAAAGCTTTATGTTCATTTAAATTTACAACTTTAAATGGTCATAATCCATGGTGGGGGGTGGGGAACCTCACCCAAACTCACAAACCCCACAACCCTTCATCACTCTCCTTATTTTAATTCAAACTTCTGAATCTCCCAACCCTAGCATCGCCCTAGCAAAAGCAAAGTTCTTAATATCTAACCTTATCTCTTATTACATGTGCATAAACCACCCAAAAGTTATTTTCATTCTTTTCCTTAAATATGCAACATCTTAAAAACAGCATCATATTCTTCTATCTTCCACCATTGTGCTGCTTCCAGCTAGTGCAAGTCAAATACTCCTGACCAGCAGAAACGGAAGCCAGTTATCAGCAGCTAAGCAACAGATGTAAAATTATTTTCAATCAAGATGACTACCCCACAGGTCTCTCCCTCTCTTCCAATAGCAATATCAGAAAGATTTAACTGGGTGTTCTGGAACCACTAGTCCCCTACAGCTTTTTGTAGGTTCATGTCCAGTTACAAAATAGCACCTAAGCAGAGTTTTGATCGTCAGGTAGACAATGTATGCTAACCAATACACAACTCGACGTACTTCATCTCTAATAAGGGTCTAGACTAACTGCTGCTGACACATTTATTTCCATATTAACACTCGTTTAACAATTTGTCTTGTCCCTTCCCAATTCTTTATGCAGCAGAGAAATCAGAGTAAATAACAGGGTCTATTTCTTCGTACTCATGTATAACTATTTAAACTACATAACTATGAAGCCCAGATGCTTTTCAGATAAATACATAACTGAGTCAAAACAGCCCATTTTTCATACTAAACATCCAGGTATGTTTTACAGAAGCATTCATAAAATATAGAGAAGAAACAAACTAACTGCCTCAACAGGCAACCAAAACCTCCTTGGGCTAGCATATATAAATGCAATACACTTGCCATGATAATCTTAAACTTGATAAAATACCGAGAACTGTTACAGAAAACTGCAGAGAGAGGTGTCCTGCTTTTTTTAGAAGCCAAATAACTACCAGGCACCCATTCTGGGAAACAGGACCAAACCATACCTTAGTTTTAGAAAGAATAAATTCAGGCCTAATAAAATAAGATTTCAATGACAAGTTCTGTGATGGCTGGAGGAACATAAAGTTAAAAAATAACATCTTCTAAACTCAATATGTTGGGCCTTCTAGTAAGTTATCAGCAGTTACATAATTTAGCTAGTAAATATTATCCATATTGCTTACTGACTTACATCTAAGTATTTTCCATGCTACATGCATTCTTGGAGGCAATGCAGTCCAGGAAACAGTTGAACTTAAGACAGCTATTCAAACTTCCAAAGGTTTCAAGATCTGCTCACTAGACTCATCTACTTTCTGGAACCAAAAGAGCTTAGTTTTGAAAAAGTCTTCCTGGTTAAATACTTTCAAATAAAACCAAGAGTAAGTAGAGCCTTGGTAATAATCACCTCCTAACTGATTAATAATAAAATCATTCATATAAATTTATATATTGATATGTATGCACACAGAGAGACAGAACTGTGAAATTTATGTGTGTCTACATTTCCCAGCAACTGTAAGGAATTAAAAAGGGGAAGAAAAAGAAACGCTATCAAATAAAACGAGCTCTCTTCAAACAGTTACTGACTATGACATACCAACATCTCTGATGAAGTTCTGGGGTCTGTGTCCTGTATCCACAAAGTGTTGGCAGTAATCATTGTGTGGATTTAAGCTCTGAGTACCCTGGAGAACAAAAGGGAGTTCAGTGAGAGCAACAGGGAGATAACTGCACATACACACTCTACATGTGTTAGTCTGATAAATGAGAAAGTAACACATTTCTTCTCAATGTGCCTTTATAAGCCACACTAGTCAAGACAGTCATCGCGTTTTTAGTTCCAAATCAGGCCCACCATTACTACAGCTCATTGTAAGCTGACCCAGATCTTTAGTCAGATCAATGTAAACACTAGTTACAGTCGTACCTTTCACAGGAAGCTTCCGTACTTGTGAATTCCCATCAATTACTTCAGCGTTTAAAGCTGTATTTCAAATATCACCACTTGCAGAAATAGCATAACATAACTGTGCCAGCTTTGACTAGACTTCTAATTGCAAAAGCAGCTCACCTTAAGAAATGTACTGGAATCTTTGTAAATCTCTTCTTCATAGGGCAGGTTCTCTTCATCTTGCTGCAACTCTACTTCATCCTTGGAAATAAAGCAGATATTACAAGCATGCAAGATCATGTTGTTTCTCTCCTCATTAGGATTCTGCTTCTTAAGGAAAGAAGTGGGTTGTGTACAAACAGCAGTCTCCAAAAAACAGCAGATCATGAATGGTTCCAACTCCAGTTTCGAAGGGGAGAAAAAAAACCAAACTACTTATTCCCCAAAAGGTCTGCCTCTCTCTCATTAATGAGGAGAGTTACTGGGAAAGGCCTCTGAAAGAAGACTAAAATACAAACCCCTTCCTTGCTAGACCCTGAGGCAGTGCTTTAAAAGGTTTAGAACTTTCAATTTTTGTCCCCCCAAAATTTCACTCCTTAGACTAAAGCAAATGTTGAAGTCTTTCTGTAGTAGAACCTTTGGACATTTATATCCACTCAACCATCTCTTACATTCCAACCTGCAGCTGAAATAATCTTCTCTATATAAATCTGTTAAAGTCCACACTTTGCAGAAACAGCACGTGGTACAAGCCAATATTTCACTTGGACTGTCCTCAAAAGTAACTTTAAAATTCCCATTTTGTTGTCTCAAAATTTACAGAAAACAGGAATTGTATTGCAATTCTTCCCTCAGTTAGCGTGTCACCAACTGCTCATTCATCAGCTTTCTGGAATTCAGAGATCTGTCACACTGACATACTCTGAACATCCAACGTAGAACAGAAACAAGAGAGAGTCTCACTTCTTCATGTCACTTTCTGTTTTCCCATTGATCCTGAAATAACCCAGTATATATATAAAAATAAAACTGAAGAACCACTAAATAAAGTGATCTACCATATTTTTGTAGGATGCATATGCTTTTTCATACATTACTGATTACAACATAAACCTTAATCAGTTAATACAGTGCTTCATGTGACGAGAAAAGCAGTCTCAAGATTGAAATATTAAAAAAACGACATTTTAACACACTGAAATAAAAGATGGAGAACCAGATTTCTCATAGAAAAGAACTCAACTTCCCCCGAATGCACATCTTAAGTAAAAAAATAGCCTCTTCTCTGCATCATTACTGCTGCATTTAACCTATGCTACATAAGCTGTTTGAATGCAGAACGAAAAATAAAATGTTCTCCTTATTTTGTTCCCTCTAGCTGTTGAAATCTTAAAATAAGCTCTGTGTTCTTTCCAAATTGGAGCTTTGAACCAACTTCTGAAATGCCTGCTATGATTAATAGGTCACAGATTCCCCCCTCCATTATCTAGGTGAAGAACTTGCAGAGATACAGTCTTTTTTTATTGTTTGTTTAATCAGAAACAGTAACAGTGTTTACAGGGAAAAGGAATGAACAGCAGACAAGCAGCAGCAAGCGTTATTCAGGCAAAAAAAAAGCAGAAAGCTTGAGTTTTACTAAAAACCGCTTATGCCATCATAAGCTTACACCTGTTTCCCCTCTTCCATCTTCCTCTAAATCTTAGCCTTCTGATAATAAGCACTTGTTAGACACCTACTTCTGAGTCATCCCAGTTCTCTTTATGCCTTTGTAAGTGACTTTAAAAACAAGAAAGTCTTGTGGTCACAAACAAGAAGCCCACACCAACAACTTTCAAAGGGAAAAGGACAGAACAAAATTCACAACAATAAAAGATACTAGGTTCTTGTACATTAATCATCCTTGTTTCCCAAGTCTGGTATATTGTTGCTGAGTTTGGGAAACAAAAACTACTCACAAAATTCAAGCATACAATTTTCTTCAAGTGACTAGAGATACATTAAGCAATTATGATGATTCAACCAAGTAAGATTTTTTCAGCCTCCAGAGCAGCGGCTCGGAAGCATTCCAAGCTTGCAGAAACAAAGTAAAACAGGACTGTATCAAATAGACTGGCAGAGGGCAAATTTGAACCACAGGTATTTTTGTACTTCATACAATGCTAAAACTCCAGAACTCTCTGCCACAAAACATTGTTGATACCAGACGTTTATACAAGTTCAAACAATTGAGTGAATTCACCTGGGGAAGGGGAGAGGTGAAGCAGCAATTACAACTCTCAGAAGGCATTGAAAAGCCTGGGAGTCGCAGCTGAGAGTCTAGTCCCGTTATCTGTCGCTTCCAAATACAGACCAGGGAGCTCAACTAACCATAGTACAACTGTTACAGTTCCACAAAACCAAAAGTATCGTAGAAGCTCTTCAGAACCACAATTCAATGTTCTGACCTTAAAATATCCATTATTTGTTTTTGTCAATAATGCATCTCTTCCCATATCTCCCACCTCTATGGTTTGCAATGCAGAGTCAGGCTCCAAGACAGAAGTCAAGCTGCCAGTGGGAAGCAAAGGGCAGCAAGGCTGCTTTTTAAATTTTCGTATCAGCCTGATCCTTATTAAGAACCATCACTATAAATTTACACTTATTAAAAAAACAAAACAAACAAACAAACAAAAACCAAACACCACCCCAAACAAATAACAAAAAGACCCCACACAAAATCAAAACACACCACCACAAAACCCCAAAACCAAAAAGTAAAAAACATTGCCTTTTTTTTTTTATCAGATGTTCCTGAATGGCAGAGAGATTAACATACTTCATCCTTCATCTCAAAAACTCCTCTCACACTTCTCCCATACAATGAAAAAGTCAATGTCATTGTTCAGACTTCTCTCAAAACATCAGCTTACGGCATTTAGGTGTCATCAGCTCACTTCACTTTCCATTTGGAACACTAGAAAGTGACAGAAATCCTCTAAAATACCCAACTACATTTGTTTAAAGGTTTCATGCCCACATCCACACGCTCTACACCCCTGTAGACCTTGCGCCATCACACTGCACTGCAGTAACAACAATGTATCTTCACAGTAACCCACCTTCACCAGCAATTACAGCTACATGCTCAGGCTCCAGCTAGAGCAGTTGAGGTTTGAGGGCTCATTCATTCCCACCACATCTGAAGTCAGGGCACAAAAATTTTAAATCACTTCAGGACAATTAACTAACACCATCACATAGAACCCAACATTGCAAGTTAGGGTTTTAGAGACGTATGAGTCATTTTACGTTGGAAATACTTACCTCTAATTTTCCTATCAAAACTGACAAACCAGCAACATTTGTCTGTAACACTAATAGTTAAGTCTACTATAAGTTTTGTCTACAGAGTATTGAACACAATCCAACACGGCTTGATACCATAAGGATCTAAATTTTTGTATCAGTTCATATTACAAGACTCAATTTAAACAGGCTCAAAGTACTAATGAAAAAGTTACATAAATACAGATGGGATTTTACTAAGTTCTTATCTCCTTGCCAATAGGGAATTAGCAGTGTCTGCAGAAAACAGCTCATGACTCCACTATAGATGTTCTACTTGGGGGTTTTAATTTTCTTAAATCTAGTCATCTCTCAACAGAACTTGGTCCAAGCTAGTACTATTAAAATATTCTTCAATTTCAGCAATATAGCAAGAGTCTGGCCACTTGCAAGTGGCTACAGCCCACCTCAGGGTAAGTCTTCTCTATGCTAATGAAGAAAATGTTAAGATTCATATGCTTTGCCTACTGAAGTGACTTATCCACATATATTTCACGGGGAAAAAAAATTGTGGTTTAACCATATACTTGGTGAAGGAATAAAATAAACTGATATGAACTGATTACTGAAGTGAACATAAAAACCCCACTTCACAAACAGTGCATGTACTCTGTAAATCCCTTCTTTGAGATGGTGACATAATTAATTTGCTAAACAAGATGTACAGACTAACACTTCACATATTAAAAAAAAATCTGTTCACTTACAGATAGACTTTAAAACTTAGTCACCAAAAAATGTCCTGTCATATATTAATTTTTCGTTTGACTAAATAGAAGTAAAATAGACATTATTACAGAACACATATGTAACACTACCAGGGCCTCATATTTCAAAAATTACTATTTTTAGCATCCAGGAGAACAGCAGACACTACATCATTTTATAAATGCACTGACCTTGATTCTACTTAACCACAGAAGCAAGGTTATTAGGACAAGCAAAAAAAGGAGAGAGGGAGGACACATGCTGCAACAAGATCACAAAGCAGACCAGAAAGACAGCTGTGTCATAACTGTGCCTTTGTTTAACCTCCTTTCTCTACCACTCATCTTGGACAATGCTCTTGGATGAGCATTTGAAAAATGAAGGGCATGAGAGTTTGACAACCACTCACTCTCCAGTTACCACGGAAGCATTTTGTTTCAGCTTTTTAAACTGAACTTTTCCTGGATATTTTTGGATACTTAAAGCATACCCCAAACCAAGCCTCTTACTTCCGTTCCCTTAGAAGCCCTTATTTCTTCCATTCATCCAGAACTGCACTCCTTTGCACTGAAGAGACAGGTTGGAAGGCACCCTCAGCCTCCCTGTATCTCATCCAATGGCCTGTGCCTCACGCTAAACACAAGCTTTTCTGCTGACACAAAGAAATTCTGGTCAAGATTTTTTTTTTGCACACCTAAGCATGCACACATTTTACCACTTCTTCCCACCCAAGACAGCCAACCATGGCACACTGCCATTCCCTGTGGGCACTATCACCTAAGCCAACCTCCTCCTAGGAGCGGCACTAAATTAAGCCTCCAAACACTGGGTTCTGTGAGTGTAAAGTTCAACGCACCTAAGCCATGTCTGAAGAGAACCACTAACTGTCTATGGCCCCTCTCTTAGATCTTTGCAGTGGAAGACATCAAGGGAGATGCCACTGAGGGACACGTATTTTAAAAAATATCTATACGCATCATATTTATTTTTATTTATAAAATGTGTGCGTGCATGTAAGTCCCTCAGAGACACGTTAACATCAGAGAAAAAGTAACTTTTTCCTTTTTGTATTACCTTATATTCTTCAATCTCTTCCTCATCAGCTTCTCCCTCATCTGGATATTTGCGTTTTGCATTTGGTGCAGAAGTATCATAAGCAGCCCTGTAAACAGCCCAAAAAAAAATCCTCATATAAAACAGCTTCTCTCTCCAGACAGAAAATTTCAGAAATCTCTAAAAATCTGCCTTGACTACATGTATCTACTACAAGTTTGAAATTATTTTGAAACTTCTTACATGAGAATTTGTTCCTCTCTCAGTATATTTGAGATCAGCACAATTTCTTAAGGCCAGGACTCCTGAAAATATATCTTGCTTCCTCATTTTTCTGTTCTAAAAGATACAGTTTATTTTAACCAAACAGTGCATCTACAACGTTAAGCCTGCTCACACAAGAAAATTACTGTTACACGTGAGAATTAATAAGCACTACCTACTCTGTCCTAGACTTGTCTATTGTTCTATAAGAACTTTTAAACTAAATTGCTCTGTAATTGCTCTTAACAAAAGAATAAAGGCTCTAGGACAACGGAGATGGCATACTCTAAATTCACACCTCAGTTTTGCTCCACAGTAGCTTTTTAACATAGGAAGCAAAAATTAGCCTTGACTTCCAAGCTGTTACTAGAAGCAAGTGACTAAGCCCTACTCTCGTTATTCAAAGTTCAGATTTGAGTAATTAAAGTATTTTCTTCCACTGAACTGCATGTTTTTTAAGTAACCCGTAAGATTTGAGCGCAATCTCATCCCATTTCAAAGCCTCGTATTACCGTTAAACCCCCTTAATTTCTAACAGAAGTCGCCCACTGGTACCGACCGACAGGTCTCTCTGGTTTCGGCGATCTCCCGCTGGTCATCTTTGCTGTTCAGCACGGCACCGATGCTGTCTGCGTTCTCAGCTCCTAACTGAACAAGGGGCAAGGCACGTTCAAGCCGCAGCTACCGCCGATTAGACCCCCCCCCGAACACCAGCAATCGGGAAGCCGAAGGGCCGCTCTCTGAACTCCACACCCCCTCCCAACCAGCCAGGCCCGGCTGCAGGCGGGTTGCAGGCCCCGGCCCAGCGACCTCCGCTTCCACGGAGGCTGCGGGGCCAAACCGAGCGGTCCCCCGCGGCTCGCCGCTTCCCCCCGCCCCCCTCGCCGGGCACCCGGGGCCAGCAGCAGCACCGCGATCTCCCATTACCGAGGAACGGCCGCCACAAAGGCCCGCTTCCCCGCTCCCCCCCCC
>VFFE01007182.1:3278414-3294127 GCA_008921705.1 Burhinus oedicnemus
AGTGGAACCGTTGCACCTGAGGCGGCGCGCGCCCGCTGCCCCCTCCCCGCGAGGAAAGGGCGGGGCCCAGGCGCTCGAGCGCCCGCCGGCAGGGCGGGACCCGGCCTCGCCGCCGCCCGCTACCTGCTGCGCCAAAAGCTGCCGCCGGAGCTTCTGCCGCTCCCGGATCTCCTGCAGGCGGCTGTTCATCGCCCCGCAGCCGGCCGCCGCCACCCCGCTTCGCCGGGCTCCCGCCGGTGCGTCACTTCCGTCCCCTCTTCCAATGGGGCGGCGGCGGAGGCCGCCTGACGCGCCGGTGGCGGCGGCGGCCATGTTGCCTGCGGCCCGGCGGCGCCCGAGGCAGCGCTCCCCGGCACGGCGACGGCGCGACCGGCGGGGGAACGGGGTGGGCGAGCTCAAAAGAGGGTAGCTCTGACCTACAGATCAACCCGTTCTGTAGCGTAACGCATTGGCCTGCAGACTGATGGAAATCCGGTATCCGTGCTCTTCAGGAGTCACTGAGCTTTAATGTGACTTTGAGTGTTTTTTGAGGCGTAGATGTTTAAGTTCGTTTTCACTCAACCATTGCAATAGAAGTTTCATCACTTATTCTGGGCAACCAGCTGTGCAAAACCTGTGGCGAGCTCTTTTCAGCAGGGTATCTCACAGCTGCAGCTGCTTAGTGCCATTTGCTCCATTTTGGGGACCTGCATCTTAGTTTTACATACAAGGGTTTTTCTTTGTCATTCTCTCTTGAGGCCAGAAAGCTACTTCTCTCCTACACGTCTCTCACCCCAGGATGTCCTTTATATCCGATTTCAATATCCAATGTAGTTATTTGTAGGATAACCTTTATGTTTTGCCTACATCTTTCCAATTGTTTAAAAAGTAACGGTTTGAGGGAGTTTTGCAAAATCTTTAAAGCATTTTTCATCTGAAATTTGGTCTCTTCCCTGCTTCCTCCTTTTCCCCCTCTCATGTTGTCGGCCTTTGAATGTACGTAATTTATATTGCATGCTGGTTTCCATTCTGACAGCTATTCATATTACAACAAGAATGAAGACTGAAATAAAGGCCCGCAGGCTGGATTCAAAAGTCGTGCGATAAACTTCAGTTCCTAGCATCTCACAAAAGGAAACTTCGCAAAAGAATAACAAAACATTACGAATTACCTCAGCAGTTATAATTTATGCTAATGTTTGCTCTCCTGAAATAGACCACTTTTTCCTGTAATTGTCAGACCCAAAGATGTGGACAACAAGAGCTGAAAAGTGACATTCAGCTCTGGTGTTCCTCTGCTGGCATCTTAGTGCCAGTTACCATCGCACTTTTGTGATACAAGCTGTTATTCTCTTTTTTTTTTTTTTGTTTTGATGTGGTATATATGGTATACATGTCAATGACATTATCCAGGTCAAACTTAAAACTGAGAAAGACACGTGAAGAGCAGTGCAGACTAATACAGAAAAACTATTTCCAACTATTCACATTCCTCAGTGATAGAACATCCTAGAAAAATGATGGAGCTTTTAAATGTTAAAAACCCAGAATACCAAGAGGTGATGTTTTATCTCCTTTGGGAATACGTTACTAGTTATACTGTCCCCTCTATGGAAATGTTATGGAAAAAGAAATGCTATCTCATACTAGTGCGCGCTTCCTTGATACTGTTGGCTGTAATGAATACAGTAGAAGTCCCAGCACAGTAACAAAATCGCTTCCTCCTGGATGTGGTACGATGAAGTTTGTGTGAGCCTGCACTCCGTTTTTCGAACTGGTTGCTAAGACGAGCTAATCTTTACACACACTAATGGCTATGAAAGATGTTATCCTGTATGCATACACTGTTTCAAAATAAAAATTTTGTATTTTTGCAGAATGCTTCTTGCCTTTCTTCTTTTCCATGTATGCTGTGGTTTTGGCTCTCTGAGCCTCGCACGCAGTCTGTGGTCAGTTTTTTTCTCTTAAACTATCAGGCCAAATTCTGCTGGTCTGGAGTCAAGAACTACACATGCACATATACTGTACCATAATCCAATCTATAGGTTTGGGTCTGATCACTGATACTAGTGTTTTGACTACATCATGATTCTCTGTGGTCTTGAACCTTATGGAATCATTGAAAAACAATGGAATCCTCTAATCCAGCCTCATATGCTGATGTCATCCCTGATGTGGTGTCAAACCTAGAAATACGCAGTGCTGGAAATGCATCTAATCGAGCCAACTCCTCCTTGAATGGCTATTCCCCAAACTAGGCATTCAGCTGCAGATGAAGCCTTTACCAACGCTGTGTGAAACACACACATGATACAGTATGTCCTGTTCAGGGATCTCAGTGCAGTTTTCCTTTTTTTCTTTGCAACTCATGACTTGGTTGAACTCCATTCGACTCTGATCCTTCAGATATATGAAGCCAATTGTCTTCTCATCCTGTTTTTATCTAACTGATTATTCCTGAGTACATCACTCTTCACTTCTCTTTATTGACCTGCATTCACTCTTTTTAATTATTTCTATTGTTGCAATAATTTTGAATTCAAATCCTGTCCTCCAGCATACTTGTATTTACTTCCAATTTCAAGTGGTTGTCTCTGATGTAATAAGCAGACGTTCTATGCCACTTTGTTTAACCATTTATAGCATTATAAAATATTTATAAAACACAAACAAATAATGGTAGAATTTCACACCCATTTGGGACTTGAGTTATACTGACATATATTCAAGTCTAGTCTACTTCATTTAGCAAAAAACTGCTAGCTTGTTTTGTCGGTAGAAATTATTGTAAAAGTTACAGAGAATTAGGCCCAAGCTGCTTAATTTATCACTGTTCTCTCACCTTAATTGTTCTTCACATCACAAACCTCAAACTAAATTATGCCCAGTTAAATGCTCAATAAATTCATAAATTAAAAGCACCAAATGGACCATATAGATGAACTAAAAGAGAACTTTGTCTTTTAACTCAAAACAGATTAATAGAAACCAGCATGGATTAACATCACAGTCTTCCTATTGCATGTCCCTTTTTTCCATGCTTTTAGTCAAAGCCCTAGACGTACCTCTTACTTTAAAAAATATCTTTAAAAGTTGTTAACTGCAGCTTTGGAGCGTATTTTGAGTAAGTGATTGCATCCGTAACACCCAGTGATTGTGGCTGCGCATGCTCTTCCACCTCTGCCTTAGGCTGTCACCCTACAAGATGGCAAATCTGACTTCATGAGCATGTTGCAAAAACACTACAGCCACGAATGTATACAAACTCACTGTACTAGTTCAAATTTTGTTTAAAAATCTCATAGAAAGCACTTAGTAGCAGCAGAGTTTTTATTAGGCTAGTACTGCTTGTCCTTAATAAGCCAACATACAGCCGAAATAGAACCTCCATAAACACAACGCCATACGCTCTGGATAATTTGACAGGCATGTGCTGTGATTTCACACTTCATCTAGACCAAATTTCATTGCCATCTGATCCAGTATTATACATGTCCTTTGTAATGGACATGAAGCCTTGATGTTGCATGTTGCTCACAGCAGGAGAGCCACTGCCTCTGGACCAACTGATCATAGCCTCCTTACTAATCTGGAGGTGACTATTAAAAGGAATTTTGAAAGAGATTATTTAATTTCTTTGCTTTTGCACAGCATCGTATTTCATTCTACTTTGTCAGCAAGAAAAAGTAGCTTGCACACCAATGTTTAAAAAATTACAAAAATATTTCTAATTCCCCACATGGAATAAACTCATTTAGTTTCTTAAATGTTTTGAGCAAAGCATTGTTCTGGCTTCTTCAAGCAGTGTCCAACATTGCCAGAAGAGCAGCAGTACTGGAGTAGAGCTAGAGAAGCTTTTTGAACCAAACTTTGTTTTGCTGAAAAACGTGGATGGGTCAAGAGAGCATTTTAAAAACTTGCACTGAATTTGTTAAATTGCTGGGAATGAAAATGATTCCAACTTTAAAAAAATTCCTCTGATCAACATGTTTTGTTCTAGAAATGTCACAAACTACCAAAAATATAGAATATATTCTTAATTCAGGACATACTATTTACAACTATTTAGACTTGACATGAGGGAGCACTTCTTTCCCGAGAGGGTGGTCAAACCCTGGAAGAAGCTTCCCAGAAATGTGGCTGCTGCCCCGAGCCTGGCAGTGTTCAAGCGGCGTTTGGACAAGGCCCTTAACAACTTGCTTTAACTTTTGGTCAGCCCTGAAGTGGTCAGGCAGTTGGGACCTTGTAGGTCCCTGCCAACTGAAATTGTCTAGTCCTATTCTACTCTACTCTATTCTATTCTACCCTACCCTATCCTACCCTACCCTACCCTACCCTACCCTACAAATTCATTGTGTTCATTTCTATACCAAAAGGTAAGATTTAGCCTTTTTATTTGGAGTGGGAAAAAGAGCAAGCTGGTTTACATTCTTTCTTTTACCTACTGCAGAAACTTACTAGCCACTGTCCATATACTCCAAGGTAAACCATATACAGCAGTGGAACTCAGAACTGAGAATTTGCCCCATGGTTCCCAGACAATCTAGGCATTTTAACTCCCATGAGGACACAGACAGTTGTACTGCACTGTCCCAACTCACACGAGCCCACCTGCCATTAAGAGTTGCACTGAAGTCATTGGGACTATTCATACAGAATAGACAATGCACTACTATTAAATGTGAATAAGTTTGGCACAGTATGACCCTAACTCATCTTCATTATTGTAAGATATTGTGTGTTTTTTCTGGAGTTATAATGACTTGTGTTTTGCTGTCTGTCACTATCAAGATTTAGATGCTAGGCGTATGTGATTTCAGAGATGCTACCTTGCACACTATAGTCATCCACATAGCTTGCCAACAGTTACATCCTTATCTTAACAAAGAGATTAACACAGTCTTGCTTTTGACAAATTCAGTCAATCATGGCAATTAATTGACAATCCTCCTTCTAAATTAGTAAAAAAAAATTAGCCAAAACAGTCTTCCCAGCCCCCAAGTCCCACTTCACGTGAAGATCAAGCATTACTGGCTTCCCCCCAGGTTCAGAGAATGTGTTAAAATACAACTGGCTTTTGGCTGTATATATGCCTCAAAAAATAGAATGTGAAGAGGGGATGGAGCGCAGCTTTATGTCGTATTGCATCTAGCCCTGTATTTACTCCTTCTCATTTCAACACTGCCCCCAAACTGGCCCCCTTTCTCATTTTAACACTGCCCCCTTAGTGAGGCAGGAGCAAATCTCTAGGAACTCTATGAACTTCAATTGTGTTATTTGTTCTAGTGCTGAGCTGAATTTGATCCACTCCCCTCAAGGGCAGTACAAATCTAATTACATGACATCTGCTGGCTTTATTATTATCAATAAAAGTGTTAAAGAAGTGTGAATTTGTTACGCTTTGAATAACAAAGAAACATATTTCCATGCACCTCAGTGTTCACTGATTAGTAGACTTAGCTGTTTAAGCACCAAGATCAGAAAATATTATGTATCACTTTCCTGCTTTCCCTATGTTTCTCACACAAGATATTAAAATACTGCCAGTTTTATCTCACAGTCAGGAATTATGTTCTATCATGCTTGCAAAACAATCCCATACGTTTTTATGTTTAAATACAGTATTTGTGCATATTTTACATGATTATGGTAGCCTTACTTTGTCTCAGAGCTGTGTTGTTTGTACTAAATAGCACTAAAGGTGACTAGATAATGATACTATACGGTATCTGGTAGCTTTGTATACTGAAAACCTCATATGTCTGAAGTCTTTGTATTCCAGAAAACTCATCCTTATATATTACCTCATATACTCAGTACTTTTCCATTTTGAATTTGTTTTCAATATTATTTAATGTTTTCCTGGATACCTCCATAGAAAATTAGATGGAGTATCTTGCATCAGCATGTTATTTGCACAGAATATTTAAAAACATATCCCTGAATTTATTATCTTCTTTTCCCAGTCTCCCATTTACTTACATGTTTTCCAGAGCATTTACAGTGTTACCAGTTAACTGTGGCTTCTATGAATACTCCACTTTCACTATCTACATCTTAATGCTTTCTTGTTGAAGTTTATAGCACACTAAGTTAAACAGCTCCTAGATCTGCCACTTATTTCTGCATTCATGCCAGTTCACTATGCATTGTGTTTTCTGTGCGGCTGTGCAATAAACCAGATCAGGAAAAAGATCTGGCTTGTCTTTTAACCCAGTTTGGATTATTTTGCAGCAAATGTGCAAGCACAGCTTAAGAAGCACCAGAAGTACAGACAGAAGGCAGTAAAGAAATATGAAAAATGTTACTCCAGAAGATGGCTTGTAGTTAAAGCCTAGAGAAAGAAGTTATTCTGCTGCTTTTTACTTTTCCTGGGTTCCAGGAAATTCAGAAAGAAGCTTCAGGAAGGAAAAGCTAGGCATACAGAAAAAAAAGTGGACATACAGACTACTCACTCATGATCCAAATTGCAAGCCCATCTACAGCTCCAAGCAGAAGTTACTTATTTGACTTCTAAGGGCCAAGTGAAGGTTCTGTTGAAACTAACAGCAAAACTCTGTGACCTGTTTTCAAAATAGATTAATAATCATAATAAAAAAACAATGAGAGGTTTTGAGGTTTTGCAATTAATAAACTTAGCAGTACTTATAGTTAACCTAGGTATTTGGTCTAGCAGGATTTAGTTATACACTATTCGAATGGATTGGGTAAAGTAACAATGTTTAGAAGTCTAAAGTACAACAAGTAGTGTGTACTGTAACATAGTGCTTATTTATAAAAACCAATGGCATGCTAAGCAGATCAATATAAAAACAGTCACTATATGTATTTTGTATAGTTATATCCATAGCAAAAATCCATGTCTTTTCATAATCCAATGGCTTTAATTTTTAATTTTTACTTTTCAGCCAAGATGACTAAATATGAAAACAGTAAGCTGTAATGTGTAATTCCACATCACTGTTAGATTATAAAAAAATAGCAATGGGAAAATCATAATGATGGGACAAGAGGGATCAGAAGAGATAAGACAGGGACATCAGCTAGAAGTCAAGGAAGAATAAGGGTTGATCACGCCAACAATGAAGATTATAAGAAAGCGGTTTGTTTTGCTAAGAGTTACAGCAGTGGCTCTTGCCTTCTTTACTGCCTTTCTTCATCGGTCGCCCTTCCTCCCTGCCCTTCCCACAGCTCCTGACAGACATTTTCCACATTCTGTGGTAATGAAGGCGATCTAAGCGCAAGGTCTGCACAATGCCACTGTTGTTCTAACTACAGGAGTCATAGTTCAATAGTGCAAAGTCAACTCTGATCCCATCTTGTACAGAATCTCCTTGCAATTGTAGAGGGTGTCCTCACCTTATTTATTTCAAAGCGTATGTAGATGCATTTTAAAATTTTGATTAAAACATCGAAAGGAGGCACAAGTAGCAAGTCCATCTTTGTGCATCACTTTATATTAATCAATGTGAAATGGTTGCTCCAGCTCTGTATGTATTTGTGAGAGCAAGCTAGGAACTACTGAGATTTTTTTAAATGGTAACAATATGGGCAAACTAATGCTTGTATTCATAATGGACAAAATCTCTTCACTAACATGAGAAGACTCACTGATTTTGATAAAATTATTAACCAATACAGCCAACAGGACATGGTTTATAAACACCCAAGAATATACTCCCCTCCTTAACAGCTAAACTTTTCAACTAATTGAAATTGCAAGCAAAACAAAGAATATTTTAAAATTAGTCCTAGTGCTTCCAATAGAACCCCAAAAGAGAACATATAAAGATCATGTATTATGAACATGTGCTGATAACTTCCAAGAGATACTACCCTTACGAGGTAAGAATTAACATATCTTATATCTCCTCTTGGTAGCACAGCATTCAGTTACTTCAGGTAATTATAAATCCCAGCCTCTTTAAATCAACTAAGTCTAAACTGTTTTTTTAGCTTTCCCTTCATTAAGTATAAGAATATGTCTTCCTTTGAAACAATAATGATATTCTTATCCAAAACTATTACTAATGATAAGATTTCATGATTTCTCAAAAGGGGGGGGGGCACTTGAAATTTTACTTGTATTATCCTGCAAATTCAAGTTGTTACACATTTTTAAAAAAAGGATAAAAATAGGTAGGACTAAATGTTGACCAAACACCTATTTCAGTGGTGAACCAAGAGTACGCAGCACCTAGCAGAAGGGACATATGAGTATCTCCACAATAGTTCAGGTCTCTCTTTTTAATCTTGATAGAGAATTGTGACTGAAAATGAGAAGTGGCAAAATCCTGCTTGCTTTTTGTTCTAACTTTGCGAGACATTGTTTTCAAGTTCATACACAATAAACTTCTTGAGTAGTATACAATGGTGAAATCTTTTAAAAAGTCTATCTGTGAACTGATTAAAAAGAATAGACGTAAAACAGACTTTTGGAAATATGTGAAATTCTTTACATTGTCAATTGGTCCAGCACTTGGAGATGGACAAAGACCAAATCTAAATAACAGTATGTGACAGGGGAATTATATTTGATTGTTCTGTGCCTCTAAGAAAATGTGTATTGAAACATGTTAATATGTATTTTTTAAAAAAAATATAGCAGTATTTTTTATGTTAATAGGAGATTTTAAAGTCAAAGTCGTATCTGTTGAGTTATATTTTGAGTGCACTGCAGAAGCATATAGAGAAATTGCAGATGTATAAAACAGATTTTTTTGTTTAAAATGGGTTCCCTTCAAAATATTATGTTAAATAAATAAAACTTACGGTCCTGATTATAGTTGTATACATATACAGGAGGGGAAAGATGGAAAAAGGAACATTTCTTGCTTTTCATTTCCATTTGTAGACCAAATGCCCTAATGGTAAGGTTTGTGCTAATCTGAAGTGCTTGCTGCTTTTCAAGATCAAAAACATCTAGAAATTCAAAGTCTATAATATGTTAAATATGGCTTCCTGGACAAAACTATTCCTGCTCCAACAAGTATTTATCTTTTTTTAAATCTTTTTACACTTATTTTGCATGTTTTAATAAGCTACAGTTATATTTTAATAATTGTGTAATATGTGCTTGCATTATGCATAACTGTAAAAATACAGCCGTAACTCACTTTATCCTTTTGCATTCCTGGGAACAGAATCTTATGTTAATGAAGATAAATCAAACACTTGACAGGTCAGTGCATGTACGTAGCTCAGCACTAAAGCAATTCCTGCATCCCTCTGAAACTCTGGAGAAAAAAGTCATATTTATACATTGTATGTACATTGCTGTTGGATTTTGTGCAGGACACTGAGAAATTCCTGCAGGAAATATTAGAAATGCCTCATTCCATTGCTGCTAATGGGAAGGTGACACTTGGGTTAAATGGAGGATGTCCAGGTAAAACGGAACCAATTTTCTTTTCAGTAATTTTACTTTCCAGTGAAGTCTTTTCTAACACAAACCAACCCTGCTTGACTTATCTTTCTTTAGTTTGTGATTTTCATTGCACTTCACAACAATGAAATGCAAAATTCTGAAATAGATATTATTAAGAAATGTTTTCAGAAGATTAACTCTGAACAAAGAGAAGACACCTGCTACCATTCCAGACACAAATAATTGGAAGAGGACTACCTGGATTATTTGTGAGAGAAGAACTTATTTAAACAACTGCATTTATGCAGCATTGTTTACCCCAGGGAACCTTCTACACCATGAATGTCAGAGGAAATTGTAGAAGGTCATAATATCTCAGCTCTACGAACCAGTTGTCCTCAGTGACAGTGGATGTTTTGAATAAATAAGGCTTCATCCTGCTCTGTGGCAGGCCTATCTAATGTTGGCTGATTTGTAAATGCCACTTTCTACATGAAAAAGAGTACAAAATGTATGTTTTACTATGAAGACAATGAAAATTTTTTGTTCACCTTTTCTCTCTTGGATCTAAACCAAAATGTTAAACATTTAGTACAAAGGTGTAGCCTGCCCGTTGATTTTTTTATTTTTTTTTTTGGAGTGGGTTGTTTCTCCAGCACGAGCACAGAATGAATCACACACAGAGCTTCCTTTAAAGGACAGACTCAATGAATCAAGTACCAAAACCCACATATACCCAAGGCGGTCAGGTTTGGAACTGAAGTTCCATTTCTTAGCAAAACGTTAAGATTGTTAACAAATACCATTTTCCATTCTATTTCTTCAAAATATCCTCTTTGGCATATTCTTGCCTCTTTAAATACTCTTATTTATAGAATGGCTACACAAACTCACCTTTCACCTAGTTAACAGACTGCAAGATATGTGATGCCACATTTACTTCCTATTCTAAGCATCAGGAAATAAAGCGGCACCTCTGCTGTATTTTCACAGTCATGCCGGGGCACTCCTCTCACACTTGAGTCTCACTCTCCACTCAGCCACATGGCATTGCACACTCGGGATCTGCTAAACGGCCCTTCTGGGAGAGGAACATAAAGGAGTGCTTAGAGGTTGCTCATGGAAACAGTATAAAACGCAGCCTCAAACACCATCACATTGCAACTGCATGAAGAAGACTGTGTGTTGTACTAGTTGTATGTTCCCGGGTGTTGCTGAAATAGTACCAATGGCCTGAACGAATCGTGTCTCCAGTCCTCCAAAGTTTTCCACAGGGTACTGATGTAACCTACTTTACACGTGGAGACATCACAATAGGCAGATGTGTACATACTAAGAATGAGGATACATATTTACAGAATTAGAGCCTTTACTGAATGCAGAGCTTTTTTTGCTTTTAAAAACACAATTTTCAAACAAATATCTCCACATTCCATTGTTATTCAAAAATCCCTTTTTTTCTGTGCAAAACTGTGATAGTTTTTAAATGATATATATCATGTTTGAATATGTCAAAACTATCTCAGTTGAAATAGCATTTTTTTCCACTCACTATATTAAACAAAAAGTGTTCACCAGTTTTGCATGATTCAGTTTACCTTTCAGTTTTAAATGCAATTATTTCATCATGTCCACATAACCCAGTGTTAGGCACATATGCACCTGTGTATTGAATTGTTCCAGGAAATCAAGTTTCTTATTGCCTTGTTCCAGGAAATTTGGTTTCTTATTGCCTTATAATATGAACTCAGCTTGTTGTACAAGAAAGTACTTAACACTTCAAAAAAGGTTTTTCTATGATCTCATTACTGTGCGCACTGTGTTATGTGGTAATGGAAACCTCATCAATTACAGGCTGTTCAGTTACATCCTGTGTAATGCAGGGTCACCCTATGGACCTTATATATAATTACAGACAAAAGGCTTATTCTCTTCCATATAAGCACAAACCCAAATTAATTTTGAGTCAGACTTGGCAGGATTTCAAATTTTGCTGCCCATGTTTGTTAAAAAGAATGAGATTGATGAATAAAATTATTTTATAAGAGCGCTGACTTATATCCTAAAAATGTTGACTCATAACGGCACCCATTCTGTGGCCCATTTTGCACGTGGCAATCTCCTTTGTGTGAAGCCTTGCTTCCTCTCCTTCTAGTCCTGATTTCAGCCCCTGTCTGGTGCTGTTTGATCTCTCCCAGTGCCCACTAGGTCATGTGCGTAAGTTTTTCCATTGATTCCAGTGGTTGATCTATTGGCCTCAGCATACTTGATTATGTGAAGAAATAATAGTGAGAAATTATTAGATGGATAGTCTGAATATCGTTTTACTGCAACGTGTTGTGCCTGGCTGTTTGGCTACATTCTCTCTGCTTTGTATTTGTACTTATTTCCTGGGGGAATTTCTCATGTATCGCATTGCCTGAAGTCAACCCTTGCTCTGATCTGTCACACCTACATTGCTGGTCAGGAAGGAATGCAGGAGAGAATTCCCTGGTTTAGGGCTATCAGTGGCAATAAGATGGGACTGACTCAGGCCTTCACTTGTCAATAGTATTTTAACTGAATTCCACCAACAGCTGGAAGTGCTCAGCTTTTCTGAAATCTATGCTGACAGCATACTCTTTGAGCTACTCGAAAATAAAGGTAAGCAGCTTTACTGCACACAGGAAGAGGCTAATCAGTGAATTTTGCTATTGATTTAAATGGGAGCAGAACTAGACTGATTCTCCAGCTGAATTTGAAATGCTTGGTATTAAATGTTTCCGCAATGCAGGACTACTATTTTTGCATGTATAACCCACACGTCAGATACCTTCACCTATTCACAAGAACCATTTATTGAAAATTAGTCCTATCATAACCTGTACCCTCACACAATTCATGCAAAAGCAGAGTCAGCAACAGCGAAGAACTATCAAGTGCTTTCAGAAAGCTATTAGGATAAAGGAAGCTCTTGTGTAAGTTTCCTTGCATACAGGAATAGCCCATGCTGCTGCTGTATTACGTGAGTATTTCCAATATCTCTATTTCTCAGGTAACCTGAGGAATCTATGCACAGAAATACAGCGGGGGCGGGGGGAAGGGGGTTGGAGTGGTCAGATCAGTTCATACCTATGAATCATTTATCATTCTTTGTTTTATCAACAGTTTGGTAATGGGACTGGCAAATATCAGGAGAGAAAAAAGCAGCCAACCCTGTGGAATTGTACAGAAATCAAGACCTATTCTAGCAGCTGATTTCCTACAACTGCTGTCATGGAAGTTGTCAGGTACGCAGCACAGATTTGCTAACTTTGGTCATGAGCGTTGTTCCATCGACTTCCATGGGACTGCTGTCAATAGGCACTACCTCTGTGCATAGGAGGTACAAGCTAAATACTAAGATTAAGTTTTGAAATTGTTTTGCAAAAGGGAGAATTGCTATGTACTTCAGCTGGAGCCGGTTCACCCACTGTAATGTCTTCTTAATGGATTATTTTCTCTACCAATCCAGAAAGATCAAAACAAGACTTTCTTTTCACATAAAAATGCAGGCCTTGTTAAACACAGATTACTAGCTTTAAATCCCGCAATGCTGCTGCAGGAGTATAACTAGCACAGTTTCCAAAGATTTATTATTTTCTCAATAGTTTGTGACAATTTTTTTCTGAAAAGTTGGATACTGTAATTTCATAATCAAAATTGTTTGTAATGCCCAGATCCATTGAGACCTTTTGAGGTTCCCAAAGATCTACTTGTTTATTTTCCGAATTGAGCAAACATATTTTTTTCTTTCTTTTTCATTTGTAATTCAATTTGTGAATGAGTTTTCATGAGTTTTGTACAGTAGAGACAAAACTTTTAAGGCTACCAAATGCACTAAGAACATCTCATATTTGACATCTTTCTAAAGATGTATCTGCTGTATCAGAATGATAAGCCATTGGGTTTTGTTTATAAACATGTAAAGGTAAAGTCCACCCTTAAAACACAGTGCAGTTTCATTTTAGGCACACCTGTAATTCTTACTGTTATTTTAAGTGTGATGTCCAAAAGAATCAAGGTTCTCAAAATCGCACTGTCTGTCCATATAACTGTTGCTTTGTCTTTGCTCTTTTTAATAACCTTTGACCGATCATGAGAAATGTGACAGCAGTAGAAGTCACACGGATAATGAGCTTTCTACAACCGTAATAAAAGTAGTCAAGCAGATGAGAGTGATTTTATACATGGCACCTGTAAGTGCCACAGCCAAAGGAAAAACTGCAACATGAGCTCCCACAGTTCAAATACAAGAGAAACCATATGGGGGAGACACTCGTAAATGCTCTAGCCAAGACAGAAGCTGCAACCAAAGTGCAAAGCGTACATCCTGGAAAAACAAACTGCATCAGTTCCAGTGTTTCTTAGAAAAGGGCCCCTCCTACTTAGGGTGAAACTATTATCAATGTCTTGAATGGAAGCCAGACCAAGTCCCTGATTTGTAAATTCTAACAAAAGCATTATTTCCTGTAGCATTAACAGACCTCTCACATCATAGTGAAAGCTAATTTACAGTTATTAAAACAAATTAAGGCTCATTCTCCTTATTTGATTACAGCAAAAATAACAAGCATGATAAAAATTAAAATGTTCAAGAGTGAATCTGTCCATGTGGATCATTCGATTAAACCTGAACTCTATCTTGGGGAGGGAATCATTATGACAGTTGCTTTTTTATTGATGCTGCTTCTATAATTCTAGTTACTTCCAAACCTTTTTCCCTGTGTAGCCCCCCCTCTTTTCCCCCCACCTCCTGCTTAGTACCGTTTTGCAACCTCAAGCACAAACACCTCTACCCTACACAGGCAAAGAAAGTTCACTGCATGTGAGATTCCTGCTGGCCCACACACCTAGGAGAGACAAATGAAATCAGAATACATGAATAAGTACCAGGCTCAAAGCTTTGCCTGAAGCGTTTTGCAAGATTCATCATACTCATCTGTTCTCTTCCTCCTGTGCTGATCAGCAGAACCCTTCCCCTTCCAGGCTAGAGGGGGAAAAAAGAGCTCAGGTCAGGGAAAATGAAATATTGCTGGTATTGTGATGCCAAAAAGTGTTTACTAGGCAATGAAGGAAGCCTTAACCAGCTAGGCTGAGTATGCTTTTAACCGATCCTTCCAAAGGATAAAAGCAACGAACTTGTCATGACAGCAACAAATCTTCAGACAATTTAAAAATGGCCATAATGAGTTGCTTTCAGGCTAACGTCTTGTATGTATTCAAATATTTTGAAAACAAATTAAGCTCTTGCCAGTTCTGAAGTTTCTAAACTAATGCATACACATATCCCCAGAAGAAACCTCCAAAAGAAAGAACAACCTGTGCGCTTACATCCACAAAGCGCAGCAGACACATGTGATAGCATAGTTACCATGTTGCTGTAGAAACCCCAGCCGAGTATTCTTGAACTTTGTAAGCGATTAAGATACTAACTGTAATGTTGCAATAATAAATCAATCAGAGATGAGGAGAACTAAAATGAATACAGGTAATACCGAACACTGTAGGACATGCTTTTCCTTAGCACTGGAGCTCTTTTGTTCTTATAAACAAAAGCTTAAATTGGTTGCATTTTGCACCTTTTGAACAGTTTGGAGCCTGCTAAAGGAAAGCCACTGTTTACTGGAGATACCTGGGATCCTGCATGGAAAGCAGAAAGCACACTCTCTCTTTCTCTTTTAGATTCTAGTCACAACGCAAAGTTGTGGACATACTGATGCGCTCATCCAGAGACCAGATTAACACTTCTCAGCCAAAAAATTAGAGAGAAAAAAGATCCTATGGAGAGGTGAATCTACAGACTCACACTACGGACAAATAAGGGGTGTGCTCTACTAGGCAGAGTTGTCTTCGCCAAATATGAAAAGCATATATTAAAAACAGCGGTAAATTAAAAAATAATAACTAACCCAAGCTAACAACTGAACAATATGAGACAAAGAGGCAAAACTAACTGACAGACATCCCGGTAGAAAAAAGGAAACCAGAGATGATCGGGTCATGCAGAACTCCGCAGTGGTTGGGAATAAGCAGATTACTATTCAGAGCACATGGGGCTGGGATAAAGCTAAACCCTCGAAGACATTTCTCTTCACGGCATTTGTTTCCAGCCCCTTTGTTTCCTGCAGACACGTCTGGGGCTCTCTCCATCCCTCTGCCTCCCCAGCCGCCTTGCGGGTCCGTTTTGTCCCTCTCTCCCTGGCTTTGCCCGGGCTCCTTCTGCTCTTTGTGAGCCTGGCGGAGGGGCCACGGGAGCCGCAGCCGCGGGGCAAGGGTGGAGAAGAAGGTGGCTGGTCGGGGCGAAGCGGGGCGGGGGGGAGCCTGCGAGGCTGCGGCGGGACCGCGG
>VFFE01007182.1:3294147-3485209 GCA_008921705.1 Burhinus oedicnemus
CCTGGGCACCGGCGGCGGCCGCCCTCCCGCGGCGGGGGCCGGCGGTCCGGGCGCCGCGGGGCCGCCGCAGCTCCTGCGCTCTCCCCGGCGGCAGCGGCGAGCGGTCCGGGTGCGCTCCCGGGGGCGACCGGGGCCAGGCGGAGCGGGGCCGCGCTGACTGCGAGCGAGGTGAGCGGGGCCGGGGCGCCGGGCGCTGCGGGAGGGTGCGCGGTGGCTCCGCGGGACTTGGGTCCCTTAGCACGGCAGGAGTCCTCCCCATCCCGGAGTCTGTTCCCCGTCGCGGGAGGGAGCAGGGAACGCGGGAACGGAGACCTTCTGCCAAAGTGACAGCAAAGGTTTTTCTGAGAGGGGAGTTTAAACTTCTGCATCAGCAGATGCATCGGAAAGACGAAGGTCCTCCCTGGTTTTATTATTTGAATACTAGGTAAATCGCGTTAAGAAGCCGTGCCGTAAGCGTTCAGTAGGCTCAGTTAGCCAGGACCGGCATTCCCCTTTTTGTAACCGGGCGCACTTCTCTGGGAAGCACTTGGTCCACAGACGTGAAGCGGCAGAAGGAAAAGCAAAAGGATGCCTTGCAAACTGCTCACGTAGTATCTCTTGCTTTTTGTTTTCTCCTTCATCTTGGGATAATGGGGTTTGCAAGTTAGCGCTGGTGCTTCAGGACATCTGTGAACCCATCCAAGAGACCTGTGCCCCCCCCACGAGAACCCTCAATGGCTTCAGTGGAAGTTTTCAGTGCAATTTCAGCATTCAGCCCTTGAGCAGTTGATCAGCTTCACATTTCATCAGTGTTGGCACCCCTCCACAGCGTTAAATATATTTATGTACAGTCTGGTTTTGAATGACTTCACATTTTCTCCTCCATTGCTCTGGTATTATCTCCTGCCTAAATAAGAATTATGTCCTATCTATATCTATACTAAAAATGATCAGGCATCATTGTTGCAACAAAAAGAAAAATTTCCTTCTTTGTTGCCTTTCTGTTTACATATTTTGTAGTATCACAAGGTCAGTAAGGAAGTTGAAGATTAATATTATTATTAATGATTTTGTTCCTGTGGAAATTTTGGGGTTTTTTTATTATTTTTTATTAACCTATTTTCATATCTCTGAAGTGGATTGTTATCTTTCTCTTCCAGCACCCTAGAAGGTGTGTGGAAAAAAGATGTTAATTTGAACAATGTGATAATTACACATATTGGTATAAAATATCACATGAAGAGCATATGGAGGCACCAAGCTCCATATTGATCATTTAAGCATTTAAAAAAATGCAGCTTCCAAAGCTGTGTTCCAAGTCAAATGTTGTACTCCTTCAAGAAGACAGAATGATGTTATGCATTCCAGATGTTTCCCTGGAAAGAATAGCAGGCAGCGATGCCACAGAGGAGAAAACAGATAACTAGACACAAATGCAAAAAAATACAGAAGACTTCACGCCCTTGAACTGGTCTCAGTTTGGGGAAAGGGTCCCCCAGTTGCTTCTTTGATTTAGCCTATCATATTTATAGCTTTTTTCAGAATTCTTCAGTCTGGTTCCCAAAATACTTCGTGAGGACTTGGTCTAGTATATTACAGTGAAGAAGAATGCAGCGTTTTGTTGTTAAGAACCCAATCTTGCACTGACTAAAGTAAATTTCAGAATCCCCTGTAAGTTCATCATGAACGTGATTTAAGTAAAAAACCACCAAAAATAGTACATGGTTTGGATTCATCTGTGTTTCTTCAGTCTTTTCACAATGATGGGATTTTTTCCTCAGAAAAAGGAAATCCAGGTTAGCCTCTGTTAAGAGGGAGGACACAGCTACTGAACAATAGTCAATACTTTCTAATTGAAAGTCATCGGCTTCTGTTGGACTCAGCGGTAAACTCTCAGTGACATCAACAGGGCAAACGTCTGTCCAAAAGCCTTCGTGGAGGCAATACAACAGAATTAGAGAGTGTGTGAGATGGCTTAAGGTGGAACATGGAAATAAATCAAGCCATGTGCCCAGAAATAAACATTATTACGACATTTGTCATGAAGTATGTTCCTGAAGCAAAAAAATGCAAGTAGAGCAATGCTATGATGCACTTTATAGCTACAGAAGGACAGACTATTCAGATAAACTCACTGCATCTGTTGCTTTAGTACCTGTGCTATGGAAGCGCACACTCAGTTATTAGGCACCTGCAATAACTAAATACAATACCATGTTCAAAGCCTTCGATCTCCTAGCTTTTCAAGCTTAAATATTAAGACTTATCTGGAAAGTTAACTGGCTAAACTTTGTGTATGTGTATATACTGAAGTGCTTTATATTTAAACATTAACAATGAAAAATTAAAAAAACCCCACCTTTGCAATTACACTATGTGTATCAGTCTAAAATCAGTTTTATAGTTTAAAATAATAGATTTTGGTGTTTCATTTCCTTTCTTCTAAAATGAGAGACATCTGGGTAATATTATTTACTCATGCCTTGAATGCAAGTAAACCAAATACAAACATATATAAGTTATCATGATTAACCAAGGAAATCATAGAGGAAAATAAATGAGTACGAAAGTACGCTGTATACAGAGCCAGCATAAGTCCAGCAGAATTTACTATTTTAGTTACTGCTAATAACAACTTACCCATGATGTACTCATGCTTCAAAAAAGAGGCCTACCTCAGTCATTAGAAGCACCTGCTGCCAGACAACACGTATGTGGCACATAGTTACAGTATTCTGCATGGTATGTTGCTCATGCTATGTTATTACATATAGTTGAGTAAAGTGGGTTAACTATTTTTCTTTATTTTACAAAGGGGAAACAATACAAGAGAGGGTAAGTGTCTTTGCCAGAGGTCACACTACCAATCAGTGGCAAAACTGGAAATAAAATACACATTTCCAGAATGGCCAGATTTAAAGTCTTTCTGTTTAAATTGCTTTTATCACATGCCAACCAAATAATGCTTCCCTAAACTTTTGTGAGAGAAGAATTGAGCCTCAGGCTCATAGTCTAAATACTGGATTATTCTCCCTACCTGTTACACCATAGTCCAGGCAGTTGATGGAAGGTCTTTTGGGGTTTTGTTTTTTTTTTAATAGCACAGGGTTAAAGAAAAAAATACAATGAAAAATTAAACACAAATGTCTGTATTTTCCTTCTAAGAAGCAGCTCTTCATTCTTATTACAGCTGCACAGCATGAGACCCCTCATTTTCTGCAGCTCTGTACCATAGAAGACAACTGCAGTCTTTTAAAGCCTGTTATATTCCTAATGCTTCAGTTTATGTTTTTATGTTATGAAGATCAATCACCATTGACTGTTGACATGATGAATCTCACTGCTGCAGAGGAACCAATGCAGCACATTACACACTCAATATATACAATATTTATGAAACTTCTAATACGAGGATCCTTGAGTATGCAATACTGCTATCTGCTAAAGTTCTCAAGATAGTTCTTAAAAAGCAGTTCTGATGGATGCACCCTTTTTTCAAGGTTAAAACACCAGGCGAAAATAGTTACAATTTTAGACTAAGAGCAGTGCTCAGGAAGGTGATGGACAACAGCATTCATTGATTGCAGTGAGTGTCAGCCACAGTTTTGCTGAAGTCAACAGGATTAATTTCTTTGATTTTAGTCAGGCCCAATCCTGGCAGGGAAGAAAATTTTCCATTGATTTGAACTGGTGTTAGATTTGGCCTATACTACAGGTAGCTTCTTACAAGTACCTCATGCAAACCAATGAATTAGTTTCATCCTGAAACTGGAATAGACTCTTTTATATGTGTTATGAGTCATCCACTAGTGTTCTGGAATACTACGAGTTATAATGTGGTTACATGGGATATACAGCACGTATCAATGGGAGACCCTCATACTTTATGTCGATTTGGACTTACCTAAGCAACTCCAAGGCAACAGAGATGAATTATCAGTGCAAGGCCTTTTTGTGGCGCCATCCCATGCCGGAACACCTTGGAAATGAAAGCAGAAACAAAAATATTTGTTGTTTTTACAGATTTCCAAAATTCAAAATACTACTTTTGCTTTGCTTTAAATCTGCAATTTCAGAGCACCCAGCACCAAGGTGAACGCCACAGGCAACTTCTACTTCTGATCCCTCTTTTCTGAATCTACATTTACGACCAAATTACAAACCTTTGGACACAGGTGTTTATGAAGAAACTGCTGGCGCACTTTTAGCCAACACCATAAACCCCACTGTTGTGGCACTTACAAGTACAGCAGAAGTGGAAGTGATTCCCATTCTGTTTGCAATTCAGCCACATACAGTAACAATGCTTGTTCCCAGTAAGATGTAGCAAATAAAATGGGGTTTGAAGTTACCCAGCATTGCTGGATGCGAGAATGGTATAGGAAAAGAGGCCAAGCTCAACAGCATAATTCCTTTGAAGCTCTTCTGCTTTTTGGAGTTAATTAAAAGTTGGCTGAGAGGTTTTCCTCTCCCTTTTTTCCCGTGTATCTCATCTTGAGCCTATATGGCAGGTGTTGCAGAGCAAGTCTCGGCAGCACCCACTGGATACCCTTACTCCCTTGCATTTGCAAGTATAACTTAATCTCTTTCAAACAGTGATAGCAGATAGGAAAGACTCTGACTTGGGCAGATACCAGGGCAACTAAAATTACCAGACTGTATGTAAACAACATGAATTGACCGTCAGTAACCTCAGCTAAAACATAATTAGAAGAAATGCATACATATTTTTTGGGTGTATATAAATGAAGGAGTTTCTGTCAAGACAGTAGATTTGTATTCTTCAATATAGGGTTGAATTTAAGTCAGTTGTAAGACTACAGTATGTGTCCTAGAGCTGCCTGCTTTGTGGTCCTGTGCTCTTGTTTCTAACTCTCGTGGGGTCAGTCCACCTCTCCTCATCCTTCCTCTTCCTGACCAGTGCTGAGGAGGGCACTGGGAGCCATGGGGGGGATCCCTGTACTCATGTTCCCTGCTGTTCAACTTCGTGTTGAGGCAGTGAAGCCCTTTAAGCAGAGGCTTGGTGGAGAGCAGAGAGAATGCTTCTCAGAGCACTGCATAAAAGCCAGAGTAGATATTACTGTCTTAGCTCTACTCCAAACATGTTTAGCTTTCTTCAGCAACTAAAAGAGCTGAAAACTTATAGGTTAAAAAATTGAGATGCTACCATATCTACAGCTCCAGAAACCTAGAGCCTCCGATGCGTATGCTTAAGACAGACCTGTTTTCTAAGAAGTAATTCAGATGCTCTTCTGCAGAGCTTCTTGTGCCCTGGGTGGAGCACAGCAGGAAGCCCCTTGGGCAGACGTGTTGAGTTGCAGTATGGGCTTGAGGTGTCAAAATCTAACAGTAGAAGACTTAACCAGTGAAATTAAGAATTAACCAATATCCTTTTAAGCACACTAAATACTAGATTTCTCACTGCCTATGAAGTGAAAGAGTGTTTCCCGGTCATTTTAACAATGCAAACACTGATTATCTTGCAATTAAGATCTTAACACAGTCTTAATAACAAAAACCGAGTCATGAGTAATAAATAGATCCTTGGTAATACAGCATAAACACACACGATGGCAGATAATGTTGGTCATCTTGCAATTCCCTCTGATCAATTTACACGTGAAACACAGATCTGTGTTTCATTAGGAAGTAAGAGTTTTATCTATTGGAAAGAAGAAATAAGCTACTGAAACGAAAGTCTATATTTTAAAGTTCTGTTTTATGAGGTATCCACGTTACTGTAACTAATGTATCTCTTGATCCAGTAAAATAACTACCAGGGGTCTGAATACCTCAACATTTTGAATAAACAACAGAGAAATAATTTAATCATTAGTGTGCTCTTTGATTTGTTTGCTACATAATTATGACTCACCATATGATATAGGCTGATACATACTTCAAAGTGCATATGAAACAAAAAATACTGTATCATTTTACTCTTGATGGATACAGTGCTGAAATACTCAGCTACAAACACTTAGACTGGACTTAGAAAAATAACATTAGAGATATTAACCTTTCAGAGGGTTTTCAATTCTGACCTTTTTTTTTAAAATGGTTTTACTTGAGGAGAGAATGCTAGATTTTGCCCTGGATGGTTTAAGTTAATCATAGCTATAGATACCAATACTGTCCTATGAGAAGAGCAGTGAGTCAGTGCAACCAACATGTTAGAATTATTATACCGTATATTTGGTTAATTCTATTAACAGTAGGCATAATAAAAGGTTTAATATTAGATGCATGTAAAAATAGGCTTTCTTTTTATTTCTTTCTAGATTAACTTAATCAGGTGAAAATCAAGAATATTTAAAATTTGTTACAAAATTACCTTTAACAATCATCTTGTGTGTTTTCTCTTCTATATGACAGAAGCTGGTTCTCTATCGTATTTTCTTGTGAGATGGACAAAGGTCTGTTATTAATGCTACTACCCTTCATAAAACATTGGTATTCGTATACGCAGCTGTAAATCTACAGGAAAAAGGCAAACCAAAATATTTTGTTGAGATATTAGATGAATTTTTAAAAAATCCATCATTTATTGTTTTCATCTACGTCTTCTCCCACAGGCCCATGGAAATGAGGCACTGTCCCTTCCAGTCATTTTCCCTTCCTTACCAGCTGATACCAGTAGTGTGCTTTCCCACTTCAACAGGGCCCAGAGGTCACACGGGGTTCTTTAGGGGAGTGGGGGGCAAGGGAAAGGGTGTTTTCTTTGTTTAATGGTACATGTCCACAGCGAGAACTCTGTGCTTTTCAAACTTCTTTCCTGAGGCTTCTGCCGGAGATGCAAAGGCTTTCAGATTTCTTTCATTTTTAATTGTTGGGAAAAGAGTTTCTAATGTACAAGAGTTCTCTTTTGTGCTATCTTTTGCTCTGTGTACGTGAGTAAATTCTTCCACTGTTGTCATTGGGAATTCTGTAAATACAGAAAGAGGAGTGAGCCAAATTCTGCCACGGAGACCTCAGAAGAGAATTTTATTCTTCAAGCATTCCCTTATTCAAATATTTGAATAGAAATATTGTGTAATGTGTACTCAGGAAACACCGTATTGATTTCAGTAGGTGTCATGCAGGACTGTAAGCAATCATGTACAAAAACAAACTTATTTTTGGAGATGACATCTTCAAAATTGCTTTCTGGTATGTCAGGAATCACTTTGCTATGACTGCAGTTGATGTTTCAAGTGAAAATAATAGTCTATACAAAAGTCTGGTGAAAAGCAGAAATAAACAAAATTCCTGACTCTGTATGTGACAGAAAAACACAAAGAGAAAAATTATAAAGACAGATAAACAATGTGCAACTCGTCTGCAGTATTGTTATAATTAACTCATTAATAATCCTCTATTTGGAATGATAGCTCACTCTGTAACGTAAGTTTTGTTTGTAATTTACTGCACAGTATGTTACTGCTGAGAAGGTAAATAGGAGGCAAATAGGAACACACAAAACCAAGTCTGAGGTTAATTAATTCCTCGAGTTATTTGGCAGTTGTTTGGCTTCGTGGTTTTATAAAATATACTGAACTAAATTAAAACCAGGACACAATCTGAGTGAAAGGTGCAAGAAAAACTGGATCTACCTATTAGTTTGGTTTCTTTTGTTTTTCTTTTTTTTAACAGATACACAATGAAATGCAGGCACAAACATCAACTTTTCTCCCATTGCTAAACCCCCTGCAAACTGGATGATCGTGTGGCTTCTGATTTTAAGTAGATCACAGGAGACAGACAGAGGGATTAACTGAGATTTCAGGCAACACTAATGCATACAATTAGGCTATGTTCAATAATTTAACAGGAATGTATTCTTTCTTGTTGAATTACTGCTCTGTTATGACTCTGTTCTGCTTCTGCAGAGTTATACCTATGACCATGTTTTTCCCACCTTTAGTTCCCAAGGCACTTGGCTACCTTCAAGTGCAGATGCATCTGGCATCTCAAGTAAAACTACTGTAATAAAAATATGCAAAATCTGTTAATTTTCTTGGATTTCTGTGTTCTGTAGCTCTCAAGAAGGAGACTTTTTTTTTCCCCCACTTCTTTTAGATGATTCCTCATGTTTTCAGCTTGTTTTGTCTGAGAATTTGGTAAAGACCTCTCATGAATTAATAGAACTACATCCAATGTTTTTCTGTCTGAGAACAAGTATGAACAAATGCATTCTTTGGCTAAAATAAACTGCTGACATCCATGACATGCATAATGTTACATGGGTCAGAGCAAAAGCTATGCAATCCATGTGGTTGTTTTCGGATTCCCTTAAGATGGATAGAATTATGTGGGAGACAGAAGTATAGCACTCATATTTATATATATACTTTTTGCTCATTTGGGTAGAGGTAACCACATTTAAATAATTATGTGTAGTCTATACATACTTTTTTTTGTTTAGATCTTTAACTAAGTTGTAGCATCAGGAGGATCAGAAATGTGATGTAATTTCAGTGTAAGAAGGAAAATGGTTTTCCTCGTGTAAAAAATAAGGTTATCTCCTTTTGTATATCACTGTATAAGAATGTCAGATGTGCCAGAGTGCTTCTTAGAAGCAGCTCAGCCAAAGAGGACAGAGATGGTAATACACGAAACAGGAACTCTCTCTGCAGTGGGAAAATCAGGTTCAGAGTCTTTTGTGTGGGATACATTAATTGAGCAATGGAATATCCTCGAGGCTTAATTTTTTCTATTTTTTTATTTTTTTAACTAGGGTCAGTAAGACTCCAGGGTGGCAAGAATGAGTTTGAAGGTATAGTGGAGGTTTATTTGAATGGAACCTGGGGAACAATCTGTGGGAGCCATTGGGACAATAATGATGCAACAGTCGTATGTCGACAGCTTGCATTTGGGTAAGTTTCAGTCTGAGTAAAAATCAGTCAACTTATTTTAATGATGTTTTAGTATAAAGGACAATCTATTTTGCAAATCCTGAGGACTTTTTTGTGTTTGATGATTGTTTTTTCTGTTTGAAAGTTGTTGAACACTGAAGTTGTTCTTCCCAGAATCCTTCACTTCCTTCAGTTGCATCATACTTCAAAGAGGTTACTGTGAGAATCAGCATTTCACATGAAAGCTGCATATGGGATCTGGAGAGGAGCAGACCAGGGTAGATACACTTTGCTTTCAAAGTGAAAAGTGCGAACAGGTCAGAAAAGCTTAAGGCAAACAAAAACTGCTTTACTAGACATCTGGGAGATGTCCAGAAGGGCAGAAATATGAGGTCTGATCCTGATCTCAGTTATGTAAGTATCAACTGAAAACAGGTCCAGTGAGGTTACTAAATCTATAAAAACATAAATGTGGCTGGAATTAGACTCTACGTGGGCTCATAATGATAGGAAAATTCCTGATTCTCAGGAGCACGGGGTTACCCTAGTAATCGTCCATTCTATCCTGCCAAAAAATGTCTGGGACTCATCCTAGGCTTTTGGAAAATGTTATATTTTTGTTGGGCACATCTTCATCTAGCTAGATAATTCATATGGTTTACTTTCAGAGTTGCACACTGATAACAAAACCCAAGACCAGACAAGCTTTTCAGCTTTACATTTTCATGGAAACATTTTACAGAGTTATAGTAATATTGGACAGGTTGAAAGTCCCTACATTGTCCTCATTGACTACTACTTCCTACTGCTGTCCAAATGCAGTTAATCAACATGACCCTTTAACATAATTTGGTCATTAAACTCTGAATAATGCCTATAGTGATACTGCAGTTGCAATAGTAAGATGAAACTGAGTTAAGGAAGAAAACGACCATAGCAAAAGGGAGTTTTAAAAATGAAATGCAATTTCAGCTTCTAAAAAAATCAATGCTGTTCAAGGTAGCAACCAAATTACTTGAATATCCCCCCTTAGCACCCCATTCAGTTTGCACTTTCTCAATAAGCCACAAAGTATGGCTGGCTTTATTGCCTTTCTAACAGTCACATACCAAAGCAGTGATTTTGTTTGCTACAAGCAGTAAGGGGCTTTTATAGCATACTTGTACTGTGACGTTCCTAATGATTATTCCACTTTTTAAGACTGCTAGCCAGAACTAAATCTAAGCTGTTTTATTATGTTCAATATTAATCTGGACACACCATGCCAACTTATAAAAATATGAGGATTAGATGAGATAAAAGTACAGCCATCTGGAGGCCGTGATTTTGCTTATGACTTCAGCTGTCTACGTGCAATGTCTCCTTTCCTCATTTTCATGTAAGTTCTTTCTGCTTTCCATACCCTAAACATTTCAGTTGAACAAGACAGCTAGTAGCAAAAGTAGTTCAGTGATAGGGGTGAATGGTTTGGTCTTTTCAACAGAAATGGCTTAAATCTGAATCCAGGCCAAAAAGCCTCAAGCAAACAGTAGCTGAAAGTTTCTGTTATCGTGAGTGTTTGGCAGAAATCTGGATCTATATAACACAAGGTGAACTCAGTATTACTGGTGCTTTTCAGGTGTTTCCATCTATCTGTTCCTTTGATTTTACAATATTTAGGCTTTGTTTTTAATTTAATTCTGTTGGGCATTATATGGAAGAAAAGATGGCTCAATAATTGTTGCTGTAGATTCACTATGGGAGGAAAGGAAGCTGTTTACAAATGCCTGGATGGATGGGAATGGCTGAATAGAGAATAATGGACACGGGGCCTGATCTGAGTATGAGGTGGTTTCACTGTCCCATGGTCACAACCATATTATATGACATGTGTATGGGCAGAGCACTGGTACGTTTTAATGGAGTAAAGGAGAGAATAAGGGTGAAAGGCCGCTTAGCATTACCTCTCCTGAAGTATAACTGCAGTGGGATGGTACTGTAGATTCACCTATGGATTCTGGACTCTGTGTTGATTTTTGTAGTTAAGAACCGGGAGAACAGGAATGTTGCTGGCCCTGCAGCAACACAGACCATTGTACTAAAATATCCCACAACAAAATGGTGAGAACTGGGTCACATCTGTTACTTTTCTTTGTGCAGAAGACAATGCTGAACTGTATAAAAATGTGATGAATTTACACTGCTGAAGAAAGCCCTTTCTTTTCTACTCCAAGACTTACATATGAGAAAATGTTCCACTTCCCCTCCTCCCACTCTAATGTCCTATCCTGATTATTCTTCTTACAGTGAGAAAGGTACAGCAAAACATATACCGTTTTCTGGATTGGGCCTTATTCCTGTTTACTGGAGTGAAGTGCGTTGTCGTGGTGATGAAGAAAATATAATGTTATGTGAAAAAGACACCTGGCAGGATGGAACATGTCCTCAAAAAATGGCAGCTGCTGTCACATGTAGCTCTTCCCTGGGTAAAAAAAGTACATACGGTTTGGTTAACTCCTTACCTTATTTAAATAGAAGTAGTAATAATTACTTGTTATTAAATTAGAAAAAAAATACTAAGACTTCTTGGAACAGGAAATTAAACAGATTGAATCATTGCATCATTAACTGTTTCAAATCCCTCCATGCTCTGCAAGCAGCAACTAGCTGAACCACTTTTTACCTTTCCATAATCGATAAACAAATTATTGTGTTGAGATGTAAGTTATGAGAAAGGGTGAAGCAGCGAGAATCTCTAGCTGTGAAAGTAGGATTGTTTCCTCCCACGTTTCTTTTAAACATTTTTTAAAAAATTATTTATTAATTTTTTTGTCTATTTGGAGATTGTCTTTGGTAGCTACACATGCTACAAGTCAATTTGTTAGGTTTTCTTGAACAGCAGGGAGGGAGCAGCAATTTCACAAACAGGCTATGCCTTCTTTGCTACAGAAGTGTTGGGATGACTTCCTCACTGTGAACGTGCATGACATAGCACAAGAAACTGCAAAGTTTCTGCCCTATTCTGCATACATTTAGAACAGGTCCAAGTCTTCCTAGCTGAAGATGTGCTACCTCGCGTACCACTCACACAACTCAAAATGGTGTTGTTAGGGAAAAAAATATTATTAATGTTTTGAAGATATTTCAGATTATTTTAATGAACATGATAAATGGCAACTAAATGGGCAATTATGCCATCAGATATAAGATATTGCTGACCTTGAGGAAGGCTAGGCTAGTAGTGCTGAGGAGCTGGCAATGGCAATCTCTTCAGTTGTAACCAAAACATGTATGGCTGCAGCCAGCTCTGTGCTGCCTTTCCTCTCCTGCTTACATTCCTGTCCAAAGGCAGATGTATTTTTGTCCTAAAGCTCTGCTATTCATTGGGAATATTGTGATAAAGGACTTTTTAAAAAATCATTTTGGTCTTAATTTAGAAAACTATAGTGTAGAGAATCTTTTTAAGCTAAGAGACAAGTTGAAGGACCAAAGAAAGAGAAATAGTTTTGCCTAAAGAAAGTGAAAACTATAAATCTGCAAATTATGCTTTTAGATCATGAGGTTTTCCTTCTATTTATAGACATTTTCACCAGAAAACTTTGTTTTGCTTAGATAAATTTATTAAAGGACTGTTGTCTTTTTCAATGCTGAAAGGAAGTTTATCAGTAATTTAGAGTCCAGGACATCTGAAATGAATTAAATTGATCCTGAGTTTCAGCAGACTAGATGAAGCTTTCACGTTTTGCAGGTTCTACTGCAACTAGCCTTTTTAAATAATTACAAAAAACCAGATTTCATACCTGTGAAATAGTAAGATGAAATTGGAGAAATGCCCTCAATTTTCTTTTTTTAAGCCAAGAAATAGATTAAATAGTAGCATTAATTGGTTGGAAGGCCTACACAAAAATTAATCACATTTTAAATCATTCAGATATTAGATATGGTGAAACTTTAAAATAACCTTTTAAATACTACAGTGATTATTTTTTTTTATATGGTTTTAAGCTGTTTCCATTATTATAGCTTTATGCTGAAGTGATGCTTTCAAGACAATTTCTTACTGGACCAGAAAAGGGCTGATGATTTGAAAAGACCAAAAATCAAACTGCATCTCAGACACAGGAAGGGAACAATACTTACATAGTTAAAGTAAGACTCCACAGACAATGTGATTTCACTGCTCTGACTGGAGCAGTGTAATGAGAAAACATGAGGATGAATTTCTACTTCTGTGGCAATGAAAGAGTTTTCACCTCTTACTTCAGATTTTACCCTCTAGGACCAAGCCTATACAGAGCCAATTTTGCTCTTACTGTTAGAAATGCAGCTGTACTGACTGATTGTAGTATTTGGCCTTACAGCCCTAAGTATCTGTGAATGCTTTGACACTTAAGTAACTCAAGATCAGTATGGTTACTTGTCTGTATAATATTATTCAGCTACTGAGGGTGGAGCTTAGGAGAACTCATTTCTAAGAAGTTTTATTTCAGGTTTTCCATCTAACTAGAAAAAACAAAGTGTGGTTTTTGAGTGATGTCAGAAAAAACATTAAGCCTTCTTCTTTTTTCTTTACTATCAGGATAACATTTTGGGAAAGAAATGACCTTTTCCTATATTCTATGTTTGATCACAGCCCCTGTCTTTACTCCAGTCCGGCTGGCTGGTGGGAACAACGCTCATGAAGGAAGAGTAGAAGTCTACCACGCTGGTCAGTGGGGGACTGTCTGTGATGATCAGTGGGATGATGCAGATGCTGAAGTTGTCTGTCGGCAGCTTGGCCTTGGGTTTGTTTTTCTACATATTTTCTACTACAGCAGCAAAGCAGGACAGTTAATCAGATACATAGCTTGGAGTTGTCAAAAGATAGTCCTTTAAAATTGCACTAATACTTTGAAGCAGTAACTAAGTTTATTTATAGAAGGTTCACGTACAGTGCCATTACTTTCAATTCCCTGGAACTTTGATTTGTAGGATCCAGTTTTCAGTGTCATGTGATAGGGGCAATTTTGTCTGTAAGACAGACAACAGATGTGTCTCAGAATAAATGCTGACTTTTTAGTGAAAACTCACTGCAATTTCAGTAAAGTTTCAGTCAAAAACTGTAGTTAAAGAAAAGGAAGTTGCTTTGACTGTTAAAATCCTTACATCCATTTTACTGAAGAGTCTAACAGCCTCCTGGCTTTGGAGTAAGAGCACTGCTTTGTCAGAAAGGATATGTTTTTTGGCATGCTTGTGAGAATCTCTCAAGATCTGTTTAAGTCACGAGTCTCTGCAGATTGTCAGTCTGCATATACTGAGTAGAGATCTGTTTGAAGTTTTGACAGTTAAGCTTGTCAGCAATTTTGTCTGAACTAAGCATGGTCCACGATATAGTCACAGCAGCAGAACAGGATTTTCTTGATCCTCTTCTGAACAGCCGGAGGTGATTTTGATACCACACAGAAGATAAGTATTCAGTATCTGAGGAAAGATGCAGCAGAAGTGGCAGGCAAAGAGAACTGCTGGATCAGAGAGGAAGGAGATGGGGACAATTGGGATGAAAGACCGGATGGGTTGAAGAGGGAAAGAACTCGGAGCAAGATGCAGAGAAGATCCTAAGATGTAAACTCAAGGAGGAGAAGGGGATTATATCTGAGACAGACTGGGTGAGAACTAAGCAGGTCAGTGCAGAGGAGACTGGAACAGAGCTCGCCTGTTCATCCCTGCCAGGATTATGATGAATTAAAAGAAGCGGCATTCAAGGTAGCACGCCTTGTGGCATTAATGGGTGGCCCCCGGAGTGTACTTGTTTTGTAACGTGAAACTGAGGCCTTGAACTGCTGGTGCCACACAACTTAGCTCAAAAGGATGAGAACTGTGCAGTACTTAAAAAGCTCCTAGATCTCCTGGTGAGCCATGTGGGAATCCACATGGTCCTCTGACATCAGATTTTCATTTTTCCCCAGTATATTTTATGCTGTATTTCTATATTCCTGTATATTTTCAATTGGGAATACCTAATAGAAAGTCTCTCTTCTTACAGGCTTTTTCTGCTTTTGAATTGGGCCACTATTAATAAGTTTGGCGAGTTACTAAGCTATGCTTTACACTTCTGTATACTAATGACAAATGTCATGCTCATAACCTGCCTCCTTACTGATTACCCCAAAACATTTGATTACTTATATTTAATGTTCAGAAACTGCAGTTCTGAGATGCTTCTAATTTGATTCATTTTTCTGAGTAAACAAATTGTATTAATAGGGTGCTAAATCGTCTTGAAATATGTCTAGAGATGTACAGAATTTCTCAAGTAATCAAGATGTCTCGACAAATGTGCTCATTACTATGAAGCAAAATTTTACCAACAGTGGCAGTAGACCAGTTATAAAGTAATAATCTAAATTTGCATACTGTTAATCCATCTGGAAACCTGCCACAAATTGTAAAATAAAGCATCTCAGTAAGTAGCTTCCCACACCCTTTCAGCTTTTCTGTAGCGCTCCTATAAAACTTCAGAATATTAATCTACCATTAACAGGTGAAAAAAAATGATAATTTATTTTATTATTTGGTTTCATAAATACTTTTTGCTTGATACAAATTGTCCTTGTTATAGCAATGGGATGTGCTGTCTTTGCTTTATTGGATCTCCACAGAATCTTACCAGATTATGGTATAATTTGTTTTCAACATTCACAGTAGTCAAGCATTCTCTCTTTGATTTCAGTCAGCTTTTTAACGAATAAGGATTTTTTTTCTAACACTTTCTATACATTTGTACCAGCATCAGAATTAAAAAAAATACAAGAAACGGAAGCTATGTACGAGAATTTTCTTTTTGTGTAAAGTTTGTATATATGCAAATACTACTCAATAAATTTAAATGAAGATAATTTATCTTATACATATAAATGTTCCAAAGTACAATCATCTTAAAATTTACCAGTAAACCAGGCTTTCTGTAACAAGCCTATAATATTTTTAGGGTAATATTAATAAAAAATAGGTATTCTGAAAGTAGGCTTTTCAGTCCATATTTATTCAGCTCTACAACAATAGCGTGAAGTGCTGAGAACTCACAGAGCCTATCTTGGTACATCAGAAAGAGACACTGGAAAACCATGACATTTTTCTTTCTTTATTAAATATAAATGGGACACCTAGATGTGAAATAAGTATTACCCTTAGTGTATCGTATGGATTATATTTTCTTAGTACTATATAGTCATTCACAATTTCAACCAGTTCGAAAAGCAGCTCTTTATGAAATATAAGAGATGGAGGTATTGGCTCTTTTTCCCAATACCAGCATTGCAAAATACAAGTGTTCACTAAATTAATGCTATATATAAAAATGTATGGTTACTTAAAAAACTAAATGAAAGAATAGTAAGGGCAATCAGGAAATGTTTGCAAATCTCAGGGAAAAATATAATTTCCAATCTATTAAAATTCTTCTTGGCGTTGCTAAAGGAAAAAAATGAGAGCAGAATATCTCTTAATATGTTATTTGGAATTAGGAAGTTCATTTGGAAGAAAAGGTGATGTCTAATTAAAAAAATCTCTCTCAAAAATAAGGTACTAACTTCAGACTGAAGCTATGTGTTTTGCTAAAATGTTGCCTGCTGAGTGTTTGAGGATATTTTTGGTTTGCTTACCTGCTTCTTTGAAGCAATTGGCGATTATAACTTCTCCCTGCTGACCTGGGTTTTGGTATTTTCCATGTTCTCCACCACTTGAAGAAGTCATCTGGTCATCAAAGAAAGAGCCTGAAAATTAACAGTGCATTTTCAAGATTAATGAAGCACATTAGTTCGAAAATATGAAAACCAAATTGATTTTAAACAAAATGAAAATGCAAAACACACATTATTTAATTTACCTTTCTTGTGTGTACTTTTACTGAACACTACCATCTACACAGTGTCTACCATGAATTTCCACATCCTTCCTTTTTATAGAACTTTTTCCTGATCCTAATTGAATTTTTATAAGCCTCTTACTGTTGTTATTTTTCCTATACCCCTTTACTGTTTATCATGAATTTGTATGATTGCTAATTGTAAATTTAGTATTGTTTTCCTTTTAAAAAAAGAGAGAAGAGAGATTTTTACGTATTTATACAAAGCACTAGACATTAAATCCATATCTATCTAAATTCATACCTGGAATAATGAGTCAGTGCCTTAAAAACATGAACTACTGCAACTTACATTAAAAAAAAAAAACCAAAACGCAGCAATGTACTATTCTGACACACAGTCGGAAAAGCCAGTTAAGTTTGAATGATTACATCCCGAAACAAAATAGTCAAGACCTGTCATGTTTTCAGTATGAGCTGAACATGCCATTCCTGTTAGGCGTTACGTGACAGTATATGGCTGGTAGTGGAAAACTATTTAAAGCAAATTAAGAATTAGTATAGAGCCCTGCATCCAAGCTGTATGTTAATTAAACTAATCCTTTGGATAGCTAATTCATTATAGTAAAAAATTTAGATAGACATTTCAATCTTACAAGTTGAAAAAGACGACAGATACTGAGAATACTAATACTCCTATAAAAACTAGACTGGATATATGAACAGAGAAACTCTTGAGTGGAAAGAAGCCAAACCATGAAAAACATTTACATATGAAAGACATGATATCTTAAATAGAATTGGAAAAATCCTGATCATCAAGTGTTACATGCTGCATAATTTCTGTAATGCTGAAACAATGGAGTGTTTTCAATTTACTTAGGTTTCTGTGCTCAAAATCCTCTGTGCTGACATAGAGTATAACGCACACAAGGCTAGTCATTGGTCTGCTTCCTGTTCTTATGTCTACCACTGATTGGTGGTATGACATTGTCAAGTCACTTAAGGCCTCTTTGCTGTGGTTTTTACATGACTAAAGGGGGAACAATTGCTTTTATCTGGGTATTTGAGATTTGATTCCTGTGCTTTGAGGACAACAGATGAAAGTCATTGCAGAAATATATATCGGATTATTTTTACTACATATAAACATTAAATGAAAATTAAAATTAGAATCCTCATACCCAAGCTGTACATCTATAATCTCTTCTAGGAAAGTTATGCTTAAAAATCAAAAGGGACAGAAAATTTCATAGATACAAAACAACAGAAATATGTTCAAACCATGGAAGTGTGGAAACGGTACGTTTAAGTTGCTCCATAGCCTCAGCTAAGACTGAAGTTGACTGTGGAATCACATTCCACTACATGACCTAACGTGGGCTGCACTGTCAGTTAGCAGTGCAGCGGCTATTTAGACAGGGCCATCTGCCATTTTAGAAACTGAATAAGCAATATTTTAGCTCTTCCCAGTGAGTCCCAGACTCTTCAGCTTGCTTGCTCCTAACTGTTGGTTACATATTGACAGGGGTGTTGCCAAGGCATGGAGCCAGGCTTACTTTGGGGAAGGCTCAGGCCCCGTGCTGCTGGATGAAGTGCGCTGCACGGGAAATGAACTATCGCTAGAACAGTGTCCAAAAAGCTCCTGGCGAGAACACAACTGCGGCCACAAAGAAGATGCTGGCGTTTCCTGCACACCTCTCACAGGTACTTCAATTACCTATAATCACACAGGAAAACAGTGACAAATGCAGAGTTCACAGCTCTGGAAAGAGAGTTTTCAAAGTCTGCAGATGCACAAAACCCCACAGTAGAAGTGTTCTAGCAGTATCAAACCAGCTGTTGTCTATAGAAATTTTACAGATACAGAAAATCTCATTATTTAACACAAAGCCTTGGTTCCTCAGTAATCTGCTGCCACTTACTACATGGGGCATGCCTTAACATCTATCAACAGCAGTAAGCATTTCAGCATAAAAGCAAGGGGAAATAACAGAAAATATGAAGAAAAAGATAAGCTGTATATACACTGAAATCATGTAATCGGAGTCCACGGAATCTGCAGAGTTGGCATCTAATAAGGGCTTGGGGGATCAATAGCTTATGCCATTTCTCTTGCACTTAAGCAATTTCATTATGCAACACTTCACAGCTGACTGGGTGCATTATGGCATTTCTTTCATCTTCTTATTAAATGACATCTAGTGCTCAGCACTAGGTTTAGTAGTCTAATATTCTGATCAGATGCAGTAAATGCAATGTTACTAATTTTGTTTTAGAATAATTGGACCTAAGAAAAACTGATTCTTGGTTTTGTTTTTCCTTACTTGTTAATGACACAGATGGTGCGTTAAGACTAACAAGTGGGAAAGGCAGTCATGAGGGACGCCTGGAGGTCTATTATACTGGGCAGTGGGGCACAATCTGCGACGATGGGTGGACAGAGCTGAATACACAGGTGGTTTGCCGGCAGCTGGGATTTAAGTAAGATTACTTGATATTAGATATCTGACTCTTTGACTTGACAATGATGACAAACATTTACATGAACCCTACATTATTCAAGAGTCGCTGTTTTCTTGTTATTAGCTGAGTGCTTCATAGAAACTACTGAGTTAAAATCCATTAAAGCCTGCTTCCCTCAGTCTCCAAGAGATATTTATGGCCTCACTTTAGGTAGAAGAAAAAGTTTAAACTGAGGTTGTGATTCAGCAGCCTTTATTCATCAAGTTCCTTCCAATCATCTTTTTGGCTAACTGAAATCAATGCATACGCTATAGAGAAAAACTTATTTGTTATATTCTGTTTTGCCTACAAAAGTTTGATTCTTCAAAATTTTTGCTTGTCGAAGAGTCATTAAAATCACAGACATTTTTGAAGTGTAAGTCCTTCTGGATCTAGCTCAGAAAAACCCACAGTCTGGCCCTGGAACACTTATGTATGGAAAAGAGCATTTTAGAAAAAATCCCATTACAGTTTCATGCATTCACTCTTCACTACTTCTCCTACTGACTGTGGCTACAAAGATACACTCTTACTAGGTGATTGTTGTCTTGCCTTCAGATTATAACAGCTCACATTCAAAGAATAATTTTTTCTCCTTTTCCCCCAGACTGTGACATTTAAATGTATATATAATACTAAGAACAAGCTTTAAGTCTCAAAGTCAGTGAGACAGCCATATGCTTGGTTGAAGGGAGGCCTTAATCAAAGGTATTACATTCTCAAGCTTGTATTAATGTAACAGTAATTCCTTAAAAAAACATTACCAAAGAAGCAGCATACGGTGCTCTCATTGACTATAATGCTAATTGAACCTGCTCTGTCATGGTTAACACTGTTTACTGTTACTACTAGAGAAACTCCTCCAGAAAAAAATTATTTCCTTTCTAGTGCTTAAGTATCGCATGCCCTCTGATCACTGTGGACCAAAACATTATGTATACGGATATGTTATGCAGGTATGGAAAAAGTGCACCTGAGAGCTACTCAGAAGGAAGGTCTGGGCCCATCTGGTTGGATGATGTCAGCTGCTCCGGGAAAGAGACAAACCTTCTGCAGTGCTCAAGGAGAGAGTGGGGAAAGCATGACTGCAACCATCAGGAGGATGTCAGACTCATTTGCCATCCAGATCATGACAGCCATAAACTCTCACTCGGTAAGGCATCTCTTTGGTAAAGCCACAGTATGAGTATTGCGGTGGGTGCAGATCCAAGCCGATCTCAAGGATGCTCAAAATCTTAATATTTGGCAGATGTATGCAAAGAAGGAACAGGAAGGGAAAAAAGCTCACTTTTCTCCTGAAGATCATAGGAAGTAATCAAGTTTTGTTTAAAGGAACATAACCAGCCAGAACATTAAAGATCAACACAAATTTGTAAGGTAACAAAGTCAGATTCCATAGATCCCATCCCCTCAATCTTCACCAGATTTTAGACCAATTCAGCACTTCCTAATGGTACAGTGCATTTCAACCAGTACTCTCCAAGTTCTAAGTAACTGTCTTGTGCTATGAAAAGCTGGAGACATACTAGAGCACTGAGGAATATAAATCAATAGTATATCCTCCTATGGCCTTACACAGAGGCAATCCGAAAAAAAGAGATACAGAGGAAGAGGGGAAGTTCAGAGACAGCAAGAAGGAAGGGGTGAGAAACATGGAATTATTTCTGTATTACTATTGCCTATCATTTAGATTGTGCCTAGGTGAATGAGCACCACTTGCTGACCAGGACAGAATGATACTACAAACACAGACCACAGAGCCAGTTCCAATGTCAAAAACCCTACAAACTTATATGAAAAAAAGAATAAAAGATAGATAAGAAAAGAAATGAGAGAAAAATACTAATTACATAGTGGCATTGTAGAACAAAACATATAAAAATGAATTCCAAAGATTCCTAAATCCACATGTAGATAATTAAACAAGAATTCTGGCTATCAGATATGCACAGTAAAAATTATAAGGGAACAATGAGTTGCCCAGCAATTCTGAAAAACAGTTTAATTTTAAAAATTTGTTACATACAAAGTTTGTAGCTTATCAGTAGGTAGCCTTTTACAAAATTGTTGCCAATATTCTTTAGTTTACCCAAGTATATTTTAGTTAATTTTGAAATTAAAATTTAAAAAAAAAAAAATCTAGTGGAGTTAGATTCACAGCTTCTACTGAAACATAATGGATTTGTATGCCTGGGTGCCTGAAGTTCTCTGGAAATTACAGACTGAAGGTCTATCCTGCAAACTAAGACACGGATTTACTGCACAACATTGCTACCTGTTATAACAACAATCAGCTCTTCCACTTGTACTTTTCTAGTCTCTCTCTCTTTATAGTCTTTTTCTTTATAGCCTTTTGATCTCTCAGAATCCAATGAATGTTTTATGTAGCAGTACAGTTCCACTATGTGTAGATGATGTCAAATCATATTTGTTAGAAAGAATTTTCTCAGACCAAAAATAACAGGAATTCAAATCATGACTGCTGTCTTTACAGATGCAAACCATCTGTGCTGCTTTGCTCAAATTCCTATAAAATATAATCTTAGCTGAAGGAGGTCTGGTTCAGTTAAATGCATCCATATGGCAACATTCTCATATCCCCCATTACCAGAAAGTTATATTAATTTTGTGCTCCTAAATATATTTTCCCCCCCCCTAAAACACAAGAAAATGATATAACAATAAAATAGCTATACTGTATCATTAATATCCCATGCCTCTATCTGGGTAATTTAAATATATTTTTCATCTAAATCATATTCTTGCAGAATAACATATCATTTCAACAGGAAAATGAAGAGAGTTTATCTGACATTTCCTACAAGAGTTCTGATTGCAAAGTGGACAAAGACTCTATTGTTACCATTTACTTCCCAGCATTTGAAAAAGGCTTCCTTCTCCCTCTAAGGATGAATTCAGTGGAAAAATATGATAAATTAGTAGAGGATATGACTTGAAGAAATACAGTCATTAAGGAACACTAAAAATGAGATAGAATACACTACAATAACTACAAGATTTGTTAAGTATGTAAGACCATGACAATGTAGCTAAACAGAAAGTTGGTGAAGTTAATTCATGTAACTATCCAGACAGTATGAACTCCAGTATATAAACAATATGCTTTAAATGACATTTGAAGCAAGCAGACTTTAATTTTGTTTTCAAATCTTTCCTCTTTTAATTAATGAATTAGGCCATATATAACTAGCTCTGATCCAGAGTAAGGTTTGGTATGCAGAAGTTATTCATACCCTAAATTAAATATCTGAATTAAATAACAAATTTGAATGTCTCAAAATACTGCTTTATTTTAGAGCATAATTAAGTAATTTCTCATTCTTACAGATTTGGAAAAGATTAGGAACCGGTTAGAAGAACGAGGAACAGTCTTTCCAATTATTCTAAAAAGAAACTCTCGTTAGTGTATTAAGGATTATAAAGTATGACATACTAAAAGATTTAGAAGGTGATTCTCACTCAAACATTATAAAGAGGCCTCAGAGGAATTTGTAACTGTTTTAAGGCTACTTGCATTGCTTGCATGCCATAAAGCAGTTTTAATGTGAGAATCAAATATGTACTTTGCCTAATGATTCAAAATTTAATCACAAGCCAAGCACTGAACGAACCATCATTAATTATGTCAGACTAATCCACATAAGTGAGATTTTGTATTATGAACATATCTGAATAAGCAATCAATTTAAATTGCCAGAAAAGTAATCACACATTAGTCTAGAATACCATGCTGTAGAACATTATGCTATCATACAAAATACAGAATAGCATGCATAACTATAAGTAATAACTGAAGTTCAACACAATGCTGCACTTTTTTGCTGAGACAGTAGTTAAGAGGAGTGGTAGTGACCAGTTTGAGAATGGATTTATGAATTGAGATATAGTTAAATTCACCCATAAAGTTTCTGCAAGGAAACGTGTCCAGCTTGTATGGGTATCATATCAAAGATATCGCAGGTGTCTTCTGCCTTTAGGGGGAGAATTGTTCTGTGCCCACTGTGGTCAAATTCTGAGTTATGTCACATATTCGTATGAAATGAAGGAACCAGATGAACTCAAAACACAGTAGTATTTCATATTTGTCTTGTAATCTGTACAAACTGTTTCCTTTTGCCAGCTAGGAAAAATATGATTACTTTAACAGCTGATATTAGGCATGTTAAATATAACCATCAGTTGACCCTATATACTGAACGTGATGAAAATGACTTAAAGTACTAGTTCTTGCTTCTGTTGTTGTGAGTTGACAGCAGTAATTTATTCCCAGGTCCTCCCATCAGGCTGATGGATGGTGAGAATAAGAAGGAAGGACGTGTAGAGATTTTTATCAATGGCCAGTGGGGCACAATTTGTGATGACGGATGGTCCGATAAGGATGCAGCTGTAGTCTGTCGACAGCTTGGCTACAAGTAAGAAAACTCATTAAGCTGCTTCTCAAGTTATCTGTTTGCTGCATCTAAAAATGCTAAGTTTCTGCAACTGAATATCACCAACATATGTCTGATAACATAATATATGCCTTTTAAAACTTGTCTGTTTGGCATTCTTTTAGAAAAGTGTATTTACACTATTTGTATAAGAAATAGTAAGGCTATATCTTCCAAAGGAATATTCATTAACTAGCATAATTGGGAAAAAGAATTTTAATATTCAAAAGCATACCACGGTCCGACTGGCAACTGAAATGCAAGTTAATGCTAATTCTTAATTATTTTTTTTAGAAGTTAAACATTCCAAATTACTAAGCTATTGACTAAATACTATATTTTATTTGTCACTTATGGTGCTACATGTCTATATGATATAAACATATTACACCCTTTTTTTTAATATTTTTTTTTACACTTAATTCCACTAATATACCTGAGAAGAGAATTTGATCTAGTGTATCTGCTCTGTTCTCTTTGCCACTCAAACTGTTCTTAATTTATTTTTTTCATCTTTGGTTTTCAGATTTCTAAATGTTTTTAAAAAGTTAGAGTGAAACTCCTGATTTGGAAAAAATGAGGGAAACAATATTAACATCTAGAACAGCACAGATGTTTACATATTCTGTGAACTGTGTAAATTCTCTGGTTTGTATTTGATTTTGTGCGAGAGCTCTGTGTTTCACCACACTTAAGTGACAATTTTCATTCATATCACAATTTCTATATATTGAGTCACCTTTAGTTAACACAGAATAACTTAAGGAACCTCCATTCTAGTGCTTTAGTGATCTGATGTAACAGTATACATAGAAAAACCTTGGGGAATTTAAAATGCCTTTTTCATTACATTAGCAAAGAAAGTACAAATATTCAGAACTTAGACTTGGTTTACCACAGTTTACTGAAATTGTCTGGAATCTGACTAAAATTTCAGGGGTAATGGTTGTATTGTTTCAAAAAGCTATTGATTTGTTTTCATTGAAAGGTATAATTTTGCACATTGTTAATACTTATCTTTTGTGAACCTTAGTGATGACTTTGAAATCCTTATAGGTTCTAACATAACTGTTAAATTTTTTAATGAAATGTAGCAACAGGTCAGTGTCCACTGTCACGGGGTGTGGATATGGTATCTGCAGATTCAGATGTAGGCACACCAGCTACTGAATTCCTAGTCTGATGGGTTTTTTTCCTTCATTTACTGATCTGCTTGACTTGATGTAGCTTGGTGATTTGACAAAACTGTTACACAAAGGATTTTGGCTTCGGCCTGCATGACAATAATTTGGATAAGCTTCATTTAATATAGAAGTAGACCTGACAGGACAAAAATACCCTCTCATTAAAAAACCACCACAATGTATATGTGTCACTTTTGAACTAAGTTGCTTAATCAGGTTTACATGATTCATAAGCAAGTTTTTTCTGGATATGTACGAGATATAACAACTACAGGGCAGACATATAAACTAATATCAGCTGAAAAATATCCAGAATGCTAGTGAAATACAACAGGAAACTAGCGAAACGTCTTCTCTGAGTGCATCTGTAATCTGAGTTTAAGAAATACAAACCATGTTATCCGTTTGCTGTATCTAACAATGTAAAGTTTGTGCAACCAAGTATCACCAAATTACGTCTGAACACATAATATATGCCTTTTAAAAACTGTCTGGTATTTGTTTAGTAAAGCCTAAGTACCAGTAGACTATGGCTTCAAAACTACAAAACTTGACTTGTATTATCTCCCACTGAATCATTCATTTAGTCTGCTTCATCCTCAGCCTCTCTGGCCTTTTGTGTATCTCCCTCAGATGGTCAAACTCAACCACTTATCCCCACCTTCTGTTTTTAAATGTCTGCGAGTACAGACAGTTGTTTGGATTCTCAGTTTGTGTCATGTCTGAATGGGGGGTTGAGATTATAGGATACTACAGAGCATATGTTTCCTGAAGGAATAGGGACAGAGACATTTTAGAAATCTCAAATTTGGTTCCAGAAATTGGGAGAGCGTGTCGGAAATGCTGGATCTTGGTGACCCTATGTCTAGACAGTTGCATTCCACAAACCTGACTACGCCATTATGTGCACTGATGAGCTGGAATTGCTTCTGGGCCTAGCAGTTCATGCACAGATCATTTGCTGAAGTTCAAATTATATTCAGTGGTGACTTGACTGTTCCAAAGCAAAGCTTCCTGGATTCATGCACCTGAGCTTGAGGGTTGACAACTGTTGTTTCTTTAGCAATATGACCTTTTCCTGGGAGGAATTCAAAAAGCACCTAATACTGAAGTTGACATCAGTTTTCATTAAGACTGATCACAGAACTAAACAGTATTGTTCAACTGCCTTTACAATGCTATGTTTAATTCTCAAGTCTTTCCTACTGCGGAATTACATTCCTTGGGAAAAAAATGCATACATTTATTATTACAAATGGGAGAAAAGATTGCCTTAAAAAGGAAGACTTGTGTAAGCAAAGGATAAACACAGAAAATGGACTGAGTTTTTCCTGCATGTATTATTCATATTGTCAATGCTTATCTGTACATTTATTTTACAAAATCCTGCTTTAGAACATTCTCAGCCATTTACTAGGGTTCATTCTGAGACTGAAATAAGAAAATCTCTGAGCTGGCAAAATCACTAGGTTCAAAGCAATACTAGTTTGTCAAATCCATGATTAATGTTCGAAAAACGTAATATAGAGAACATTAGAAAACAGCCCTACTAATTGGCTAAAACCAGTCACAAAAACTTAAAAATAACAGCACCCTAATGAAAGTATATTTGTAGCAAGATAAACACTAAGAGAACACACACCTTTTCTGAAGTACTATCTACTATATGATTGGGTTTAACATACAAAACTATTTTGATAGAAAGAGTAAAAAGCAAAAGACAGTTTTAGAATCTCTTGCATTTTAGCAAATTAAGTGCCCAGTAAAACGGGACCCCTTTCATTTAGGACAGGCTTAGGAGAATGAGCCCCCCCCCGCCAAATGAACAAATATCCTGCCATTAGTGCTCCAAAAATTATCTACTACAGGAAGAAGCTCTAGGGTAGCTGGCCATCTATATTAATCAGCTGGATTTCCTGATTAACAGTGTTATGAATAATGGTAATACTGCATCTGAAGAGCTCAGCATGTTATTGTATATGGCCTTGTGTCTGAGAAAAGCTAGGGGATAAGACTTGAAGCCGCCCTTCTCTCTAGGGACAGATCTGAGCAAGCAAAAAGGTTGTTTCTCTGATGGTCATCTGTGCATAAATAGCTGGCCTGGAAAGGAGCAATTAAGGGACACATACAGCTTTGTTAAGGGTAGACTAAAACCTGTTGTAAGAGCACATTCCAGCATGTAACAAACACATAAGACTTTACACTTCAACATTTAGAGATCTCCCAATTACATGAAAGAATTTTCTCTATTAAGCTGCACTCCTTGCTCTAGAACATCATGATTTTTACATTTGTTTCCTGGTAGTTGTTCTATTTAAATAGTGGGGTTTTTTTATTAAGAGTGGGTATGGACACACCTTTCATAGCAATTACCAGCAAACTGAGAGATTACTGATGCACAGTAAGGGATAGATAGCTTTCATATAAAGGTATGAAGAGTCTCTCCAGTCCAAGTCTCATGACTCAGTTCATGTCAGTGCATGATTGCAATCCATATGCACTAAGTTCCCTCCTTCATCTTTGTCTCTTTACATCTCTTTTCACCTAAAATATTTACATATGCAACCTCACAGATGTCAGAGTATTCTTTGAGATTTATCTGGTAAGCCAACAGAGGCAATGCCCTTATTAAGTAGCTGGTAAGAGTCTGCAGAGACAATTCTATACTAAACTGCAATAAATACTTCTCTGGGAAAGGTTAAGAGTACTGTGGTAATTCACCACAAAGTAGTTTTCAATATCCTGAGGAACTTTACAGCAATGCCCTAAAGCAGAAACTTTGTTTTTTGACACAGAGATACCAAAATGAGGTAAGATTTTGCACCAAGTGCCTGTACTGTCTCACTATTTTGTAATAGCATACATGGACACATCAGCTGCCCACAGGTTTCAGAGTTGGACATTTTTTGTAGTTGTCTGCTATCAGAGTATCATTCACAAAAGAAAAATATCTGGAGCAAGAAGAGACACATTGCTTGTGACTGACAAGTTAAATCATACTAAACTCACTAGGCAAAGATTGTCCTATACTGGTTCCAAAGTCATTTAAGGCTTTGGATTATCTGGTAAATACATACTAGCCATAGAAATTAAAAATGTGTAAGGACAGTTGGCCTTGTGGTACCATCTCTGTCAGATGTTTTACATGCTTCTGTTTCCTGGCTTTTTACAATTCATGCAGCCTAACCAACATTCCCTACTTAGAAAACCTGCCTGCCTACCCTTCAGTACATGGTAAAAAAATCCAAACAGGCCAGGCTTTCTGTGTGCAAGTTTGAAAAAGGAGGAAGCTTGTATGTATTACTTTCATGTTTCAATTATATGGATATGGGCAATTGAGGGCTGGATTCTTTGCCACGCTTCTACTATGACGAAGCTTTGAAAATGGTATGACAGATCAAAATTATCCCCAACAGACAATCCCTAGCTGATGAAGGGACATAAACTCTTTATGCCATTCTCACCTATCTTCCCCAGCATTGCAAATATTGAGAGGTATAAAAAGAGGTGTAAAGGGAGGGAAATTCTTTCTTGCCTAATACATTTTCATTGTTAAATTCTCTTTCTCTACTCCAACATTTCATTGTACATGCAGTTACTCTTTTGCATACATAGTACTGTCCTTTACAATATGCAATTATAACATATCCTTAAAAATTGAAACCTATGATATAGCCCAACATTTTAGTTATCTAGAATTCAGTATATTCTTATCACAATAGAATATCAGTAAATTGCTTAACTGATACTTGTAGTTCAAACCTAGAAGCGGCTGTAGCTTCCTGCCCCACTTCTCTGTATAGCCAGTTGGGTGGTCTCCCACTCATGATTCTGTCTGACTTTTAAACCATGCACAAACCCCCATCTATTTATATATTAAGAAGCATTATCCTAAGTAATTAAATCTATTACAAAGTTACCAAATGAGATGCTGACATGCACAACTCATGTTGGTTTTTTTATTGTGTTTGTTCATCGACTCCCTCATTTGGGAAAAAAGTTCACCATTCAAAAAGAGGTCCTTCACACAACGGACAACTGCAGAAATTGCTGAAGCTGCATGGCACTACATACCAGCTGTAAGGACCAGGACTTCAAACCCTAATAAAATGTCCCAAGTCTGACACTGAAATACTTAGGTTTGATACTTATCCTTATACAAGCATAGGATTATCACACTGCCTTGAGGCCTACGTACAACACCACCACACAAGAACGAACTGAACTGGGTTCAGTCTTTCTCCAACTACATTACAGTTTTAGAACTCAACTGTGGGGTGCGCTTTAAAAATGGCATGATAACAAAATGTGTTAATGACCATTAACAACTAATAGATCTGTAAATCATAGCTCCTACTACACTGCAACTATGCTGTATTTAACTGCCCCATCTTTCTGAGGGAGTCAAACCAGAACAAACTATTTTTAGCATTCACAGATGCTGATTTTATACGAGGATTAAAGAGATTATGAAAAAGCAGCTTTCACATATTTTGCTTATAGATATTTGTAATGCTGTTACACTGTAAAATACTTTTTATAGTGTCTTCTAACTAGATACATAAAAGCACTTTTTAAACAGTACTGATGTCTAGCAATTTTGTTACACTTTTTATTTTCTATTTACCAGAGTAACAGAAACAATGAGAAGAAAAGCTGTCATCAAGCAAAACAGTGACAGGACTTGGAATAAAACCTCAATGTCCTTCACTACTCATGCTGAAATATTTCAGTTGAGTAAAATGTAGAATAACGCCTCAAAATGTTTAATAAAGAAACATATGCTCTGTTTCCAGAGGTCCGGCTAGAGCAAGAACAATGGCATATTTTGGGGAGGGCAAAGGGCCGATCCATGTGGATAACGTGAAATGTACAGGAAACGAGAGATCCTTGGCAGACTGCATTAAGCAGGACATTGGGACGCACAACTGCCGTCACAGCGAGGACGCGGGAGTGATCTGTGACCACCTAAGCAAGAAGGCCCCCGGGAACAGCAATAAAGGTGAAGCCCTGTTGTGAGTGGCAAACCAACAGGTTGGGGTGGGGAACTGTCACGATAGAAAGAGATGGATGTAAACAATCCCACCTCACAGGGGAAATGGTTATATCAAAAGAACTAGAGAAACAAAGTGGTGGGAAGTCCTCTCTGCTTATATACTGTGTGATCTTATTACTGTGCCAGCTGCGCAAAGGAATCATAAAGACTATTCAAATGATACACGGTATTTGTCTACCATAGTTTCTCAAGTTGTACGAGGGACATCAAAATACAAAAACCTAGACAGATACTTTGAACTTTTCAAGGTATAGGTTACCTTCAGCTGAGGACTGAGACCTGTGTGGTATGCCAAGCTCTCCTTCCACTTACATGAAATAAGGAAGAACCCTATAAAAAAATCCTACACTTGAGAAGCAGAGCACAAATGTGTAAATTGCTCTGTGATCACAGTCAAAAGATCTCAACTAAAAAGAATTTCTAAGTCTGAGAGAATTCAGTGTATTTTCCCCCAGCAGAATTTGGTTGTTAAAACTACCATGAAACACAGAGTAACTTCAGCCTTCATGTTTTGTTTTTTGGGGTTTTTGTTTTTTGGGGGTTTTATGGGTTTTAGTTAACTCTCATTGAAGATTGGCTAGTTTTCATTTTGAACTTAATGCTGTCTACATCTCCCTTTCTGGTTTAGATTCTCTTGCTTCTGTTTGTGGATTGAGGTTACTACATCGTCGACAAAAGCGAATAATTGGTGGGAAAAATTCTTTACGGTAAATATTTGGTAAAGACAAGTAATTTTGAATATAAAGCTTCTAAGACAAGTATTTGCCATAAGCAGTTTGCCTAATTTACGGTTTTATTGTAGGTTTGTTGTTTGTTTTTCTTTTGATTTGTCATGAGGTAAAAGCAGAAATATACTCAAAGCAAATTTGGAAGGAAATTAAAAAATATTCATTGATAAATGCTTGCAGCATTAGTTGAAAATCTGTAGATCCTTATGGGTTTAGTCTTTGAATGGGTTAAATTTCTTACTTCCAAAATAGCCAATTTACTTTTTGTCAAAGGATATCTTGATATCAGTATGGGAGCTATATGAAGAGTTATGAATATAGTACAAGGTTTTAAATAAAAAAAAAAGGCCTGGGTATGATTCACTGCCTAAGACTTGATTTTCCTTCACAAAATAAGCCTTGATGATGACACAGCTATAAAACCAGGCTTTTTGTTAACACTTTGTTCTTAGCTTTTAATGACATGTTTACATTCAGTTAATATAAACAGATTAGCTGAATACTACTACTAAATGCTACGATAGGAAGTATAGGCTTTTTTTTCTTAACAGTTGTGAGTAACCACAAAAAAAATATATATTCCCAGAATCTTACGAAAAGGATTGTAAAAAATACACTTATACTATCATTACATGTCATTGTGCAACCTATTTCAAAGTACATGCACAGCATCAATCAATCCTTTTCAAAAAAGACACTGCCTAAGTGGAAGACCTTCAAAGAATAGTAACAAGAGGGAGCCCAGAAAGACATTTAAATGCAGTCAGAGCAAAGTAGGGTTATTTACCTTAGTAAAGAGACAAATGAGAATAATAAATAATACATTGTACAGATAAAGAAGATAGAGAATTATTGTCTCAGAATACGTGTACAAAGGACACTGGATGAAATGAAACGGTGACAAATAATGGATTGTACAACTAAGTCAAAGCAAAAAACTTGATCTCGTAATAAATAAGCATGGGGACATTAGATGAAGCAAAAAGGTGAGAGAAATCCAAATGCTTCAAAATCAAGAAAAGGAAAATATGAGTATCAGAAAAGGACTCATTGTCACAAGAAGTCATTAAGACAAAGAACTTGACAAAGTTCAAAAAGGAACTGGATACTTACATACATACCAGGAAATCCAAAGCTTTCCAAATTACTCCATTTTGGAAAGGTGCATTAAATCCCATCTTCCAAAACTGTCTAAATTGTTTTACGCTTTACGGGAATTAAATTCCCTTCTTTCTCCTCTCCAGTTGACAGGAAATTTCAACTCTTTGTTGACTTGGATGGTATTTGGCAAGGAACCCACAGAATGTATTTTTGGCACAATTAATGCAATCTGAGAAGGAGAAATTAAAATAATTGACAGTGGGAGGAAGTACTCAAGAGTGCCGGATGCCCAAAAAATCTGTAAAGTAATCCTGACCATTGTTAAATAGAATTCTGAATCCTGCAGGAATATAAAGGTGTTCTCAACTGTTACTCAATAAATAACAAGGTTTCCAAGCTATGTCAGTCATAGAAACTAAACAGGATTTACATTCAAGGTAACTGACAAGCTACCTTACTTTTCCATTGTTGTATCCTGAACGCAACATCTTATGTCCTCTGTAGGGGTGGCTGGCCATGGCAGGTTGCACTCCGACTGAAATCTTCTCATGGTGATGGAAGACTCTTGTGTGGTGCTACTCTCATCAGCAGCTGCTGGGTCCTCACTGCTGCACACTGCTTTAAAAGGTAGGTCTCTCTTCAACAGTGAAGAGCATTTTCAAACTATTTTGTTGTTCTGGGTACAGGCAAAACAATTCCAGTTCAAGCCCACTGAAAACTCTTCCAAGAAGTTGGCCTTTGGTTTAAAAAAACCCTACCAACCAATCTCCTTTCCCTCCATATAAAAACAAACAAAAAACCCTAATACATTGAAATTATTCTGCGTGTCATCATTCACGAGATTTATATTCACAACTTCAGCATTTCCATGAATTAATACAGACAATACTTCTGACATATTAACTCAAGCTTTCTCTTCCAACAAAACTGCAGCTTATGGCTTTCACGTTATAGTGAAGACAACTGAGCAAACATCAAACACAGGGACTGTAATATTTTGGATTATTTTTGGTAATGACAGATATTAGCAGTGATAGACATTTTTACTGTAATGCTGGAGTGACTAGATGAACTAGTCCTCGCAAACCCAGTTTAGAGTAAAGCACTATTATGTATTTTGCTGAGTCTAATAGGAAAGTAAATCTGTACACTGGATGCTAGCAAGACCGAGCTGTTTTGCTTATTCTTCACAAATTGGCTGGAGCAACTGCCTTGCTCTGTTATCGCACAGTACATAAAGCATTGTCTTTTGCAGCCATCTAAACAAAGGTCCCATACCCTTTAAATAATCGTCTAAGCAGTTTTACTGGTATAATTCTCTGACTCTGGCATCTAATAAAACTATGCCAAGTTCAGCTCCTTTCCATCTGTTTAGCAACTGGTTTGTAACTTACACTCCCTTGTAAAGTCACATTTGATCTACTTGGTCTAACTTCTGCAATTCTCAGTATTAAGCTATTACATGGCTTTTTAAAATGTCTTTTCCCATTTCTGCAGAAACAGATAATTGTCCTATTCAGGTTTTATGATATCCACTCTTCAGTAATTTTGACATCAGGAATTCACTGCTGATGAAGTTACTGTAGTATAAAAGCATCAACTTGCACAGCAAGGAAGCTGGTCTAGTATTTTAAGCTTCCAACAGCAATTATCTCATTGGAGTCCTTACAAAAGGTAGCAGTATGGGCTGGAATAAAAGCATAGAAAAATGGCATTGCAGTTTTGAGGATATTTGCTAGAATTTGCTAGTGGGCTGCAAATGTTTTAACTTTGGACTTTGAACCTTTCCTTCTGCACACTAATAACTAAAAAGAACAGTCAGATATACTTTTACTCAAATGGGAAGTGTTACCTTTGCTTAGTGCCAGATGTAAATCTTTTCATTTTCATGTTTCATGAAAAACATGAAGGACTTTTCTTGGTAATATTTCAAGCTGAAACAGTCAAACCCAATAAAATTTCTGCTTACTTCAACTGATGTCCCAGTTGCTTCTGTGGAACTATGAAAGCACTTCAGTTGCCATCATCAACATTTATAGACAATGGCTTCCTGTTCCCCTGTTCATCATCTCTGTAGTGATTGCTAAGGACGTGACTTAAGCTCTTAAGAAAACCTTTGAAAGGGACTGAAAACAAGGCAGTCCTTTCTGTTATTTTACCTCAAAGATCCTCCCCAAGGAAAAAAAAAGGGAGGTCACAGAAAGCCAGTTATGTTTTCTGTGTAAATCAAGGTCTCGGTTACCCAACTCTGCCTTATTACAACGCTTTCACAAAGTTACTTCCAGATTGGTGCAGCCACTCCAGGGTCTGTTACAGGCTATCCTAAAACTGTTAGATGTGGTCTCACGGACCAAAGTATTGTTTTGCCCCAGATGTTGCATTTGAAACTGTGCAACCTTGATTTAAGGATACAACTCCAGCAGCCTGTGGATGCACTACTGTTTACTGTGTAAGAGAGAAGGCACCTTTAGCTCTACGTTGACATCGGACAGACTGGTCTGAACTTCCTAACGATCTCAGAGTGATTTTAAGGGACTGAGTTTCCAAGAGCTATCTATAGATCAAGCGCCTTCCTCACATATTTTCCACAGACAGACAAGAGAAAGCCAGTATACCGTTTCTCGTATCCCGGAAATCGGAACACTGCTTAAGTAACAAAAGTGGGCTCGTCTGTACTATGAATAAAAATTAAATACAATTTTACACATGATGATTAGAATTATCCGCCAGTAGTATAGCAGCATTACTGGTTTCTGTAATTTCATAGACACATAATTTAAAAATCAAAAATTGAAGCTATTTTTCCTTTTAAAACCCAACCATCTTATTAGCAAGTTTTGTCCTGAGTGGTTCTGACAGCTATTGGGAATTTGCAGGTCTATACATAAAAAAAATACTAACTTTGGATAATTAGAAATACAAGGTATAGGAAAAAAGGAAATTATAATGACCATGATGTCATTTTAGGAAATACTGTGTTACCTGAACACTGTACTGTTCTAATAATACAACTCTTATTTAAGTGCTTCTTTAGGCATTCCTGAATGCCCATGTGTACCTCAACATGGTTCTGGTAAATTTCTTTTGAGAACTAGGGACCCTGAGGCACAGTGGAACCAAATACCTAGTAAGACACCGGAAACCAAAGTAGACACCAGAATTAAACTTCAGTTTTCTCAAATTTAGCATGAATGGTGAGATGAATTCAGGCATGCCTTCAATGTCAGTACGTTGCTTGACTGGCAGCAGGATGATATTAGCATGGAGGTTGACTACTAATCCATCCTCCACTTGGCTGGGAAATTTTCAAGGGGGTGCTGAGGTCAACATTGCCAGGCTGCACTAGAGCTTAAAGGCACACCCAGCCATCCAACAGAGAGGTAACACCCTGAAAGCAACATCATTTTCCACCCATGAAGCACTCCCAAACTCCTCCTCTGCCTCCACTCTTCAAATGTGAGATGTGTGTGCTGGTTCTCTGCCATTTCACAGGTGACTTTTAGGTGAGGAAGACTGGACACCCCTGGGCTAGATTCCTTTGCCTTTTTTATGTACTGATGCTCTATTACAATATTTCCACATTTGGCAAATACCACCTACTATAGGGGAAGAAATATAATTGCCTACAGATGAAAAAATCAGTTTATGAAAGCCTTATGTGTGTGAATGTGCACAGAAATATGGCAAATCTGTGCAAAGACTGCTCATTAAGCTTCTCACGAGAAGCCTTGTAGCTATTAAACTTTCAAACATTTGCATGAGAAGCAGCACTTCTCATACTATTAAATGTTTAAAATCAGTAGTTTTAATTAAGATAAGCTTTCCTGGATCTCCTTTCTTCATTATTCTGCTATAAATGACCATCATCCATAAAACAGAAAACCAGCAGGAACCTATTAAAGGGAACGCTATTCCTTTTTGTCAAAATCAAGGATGTAACATTAAATAGAAGCTGCAAGTTTTCTACTATACTATCTGATATACGGCTGACAGGAAAGCACTTGTTATCACTAGTCATAAACAACTTTCCTTCATGCTTAGGCTTATGAATCAAATAAATAATTAAAAATCAAGATCCTTTCATTATTAAGTCAGTTTAGGAAGGGTGTTCATTTCTCATCTAAATTACAAACACCTAATACATTTGTGACTCTGTAGTACTCTGACTTCCATGAGGGTTTTAAAAAAACAAACAAACAAACAGTACCACCACACAACTCCTCGCCCCTTTCAAATTGTATTAAAGATAATGGATAGAGTATATGGGAAATCTTGTAATTGATGTTGTGGACAAGGCCTATAAACTAAAACACAGAGGCACCCATTACATTTAAAAATAAAGGTAGATTTACACCATGTAAAATTACCTTTCTCTACTTGAAAGTAAGATTTCCATTGCACCACTGACAATACACATCTGCAAAGTACTGTGATTGTGTTTGTTTACATATATGAAACCTGTATGTCAATGTACACAATGGTTAACTTAGATGGGCAAATGTTTATTGATGGTAAAAATAATAATCCAGAAACTATCCGCATAGCACTAATATGTGGTTTGCTGCACAGAGCCAAAACTGTATCAGTGACCTTTTGGAAATGTTTTTAGCAGATTATGTCAGGCAAATATATATTTAGTGCTAACGACCTTGTACATTTGTATTCCAATATGACACTCAGATGTGTACCAAAAATTGTTAAAATATTACTTTCAAATATTCAAAGATCATATCTAGTAATAGGTCCTAGGATATAAAATCCTTTTAAAGATAGCTTTTAAAGGCAATGAGATCAACAGTTATAAACAATAGCTGTAGCAAAAAATATTAAACTATTTAGTATTTCTTAACTGGCAAAGGAAATGGCATAATATTACTTAACTTATTGGGCTCAGCTGCTGTATTATTTAGATTCTTAAGTGGAACACCATCATGCAGTTATGAAATTTGAGCAGCAAAATATATCTGAGGTGTCAGTAACAACAACAACTCTTCCATTTACTTTAGTGGGGGTTTTGTGCATAAGTTAGAGTAATTCAAATTAAAATAATAAAGCCATTTTACTGCAATAGTAACTCAAGTACTTTCTGTATCAGCTTCCTTTTCTAATTTACTCTGAGGAAAATAGATCCTATGAAGTTGGCTACTGCATCAGCCAAGACTGTTTGTAATCTCAGCCTGGGCAAGACATTGGAGAAGTACTTAGTTGGCTGTATAACTCATCCCAGTGTTACTACACTCTTTATGTTCTCAGCATTACATCTGTTCTGTAAATAGATTTTGTAAAAGTGAAAGTGTTTGATACTGCACACCCTGACCATTCAGCTACCTGCTTCTACACTGACCTTGTCTGCTTTGGAGAGGGGCACAGGAGTTGCGCTGTCAGTGTGGAAAACATTCTATAGTTGGGTGTTCTATTCTTCTGTTTTACGAGTTTCACAGAGGACCAATGCACTGATTAGCTTACACAATAAAATGAGCTACCGGGGTTTGTCAGTTTGGTTTTCATAGCGTATTCAAACTGCTTCATATACCACAGTAGCGTACTTTCTGTCAAAGAATCAACATTACGGGTTCTTCCATGAAAAATATCAATACACTTGCCCTTGATTTAGTAGTTTCTCTTGCTGCAACCAATTCAGAAATCTTTAAGTTGTAGTTCTAGGAAATACACTATCTACAAGGTTATATAGCTTCCATGTGAAGAGACAAATGACCATTTAATATATATAAATACTGAAACGCAGATACAACTTTCTGCAGAACACAAGATTAAACTAAGGAATCAGATTAATTTCCCTACCAATATTTTTCATAATAGAGGAATAAAAAATACTTTCCCCTCTAATTTGTATATTTATATAAAAATACGTTTCTAATTTTGAATGCTACGGTTTTGCCAAAGCATTACTGGAAATTTTTGCACGTGGACCAGGAAAATTTGCTTTCAAGTCTATCTATATGTAAACACGCTAAATTAAACTTTGAATTACAGTTTTTAAAAATTCCCAGAAATAATAGTGAGCAAATACATAAAACCTATTCAGTATAAACTGGTACTGAAATATACCAAGCATTTTATTGTAAAGATGCACAATTTATTCATAGAAAAGTCACTTTCACAGAAATAGTACTCAAGAAAGCTGTGTTAAGTAATGCCTGTACTATATAGTATCTTAATGTACTGAAAATGCATGTAGCCTTACACCTTGCTGTATTAAGGAAAGCCAAATAGATGGCAGAAGGAAAAACAAAAAAGAAACTCACCCAAGGTCACAGATCAGATCACAGCACTGCTGTAAACAACCCCACTGTTTTCTAGCCAATGCCAGATTATACTTTTACTGGCTCCCACATCACAGCTCAGAATAACAATAATAGAAATTTAGACTGATAATAGTATACTAAGTGTCTCGGCAAAGTATGGTAAGATTATAGCCTTTTCTGATGCAACATGTGTGGCAACAGTGACCCAGGAGGGGATTCATCAGTGTCAGAGCAGAAACTCTTGACAGGCAGCAGACAGCAAGGATTTGACAGACAATCTATAGGGATGCAGAACTTAGGATTTCACTGATGTCATATTTTAGATGGCAAAATACAGATGCAGATCCAGAAACTAGTTAAGATCTAACAGCCTTTCTTACTCTGAAGAATCTCCTTAAAGGCAACAAAAATAAAAGCAATACATCAGGTGCCAACCCTACTTCAACGGAATTTATTTTATCAGTAAAACAATCAACTATGAAGTTTAGTGAGCTTTTAGAACCAGCAAGAACACACAAGATGATCTAGAAATGAGAATGTGAGATCTAGCGCAACAGAAAGAGGGATTCAAGTATTTGTTTTTTAAAAAGCTTACAAGAAATACCTTTATTCTAGAAACTTCAAGGGACTGGAGTCAAAACACCTGGAGAGCCAGGATTCATGCTTCTGCCTTTTCTGATGTTCTTTTCCTATTCATGCTCTCATTTCTTAATCGAAAATTCCTAATGAAAAATGATTCAGTGATAAATTATAAAATACTAGCACTTTTGTGGTCAAATCAGAAAGATTAGTAGTGTGACACATAAAAATAGAGGGGGTTTTAAAATATCTTTGAGATAAACATACTGATACACAAATTAAAAAAGCTCTTGAACTACTTTTTCAGGGAGGAAATTAGTAATGTATTTGGTAGAATACACAAATTTTTCTCAGTTCTCCCTCTAAGACTAAAATCTACTTTTTTAAACACCTCTGTAAACTTTAAAAATTCTATAGCACAAGGAAAATACAGTATTTGGAGAGTACTTCATACAGACGACTACAGAGGAGGACCTGGGAAAAGGTCCTATATAGAAGGTCATCTTCAGATGAACAGATGTTTGGTCATAGCCTGCAACTCACTCTCCTTACAAGTGTAGAAGTGAAATTTTGCTCATAAAAGACCTGAAGGAGATGTGCAGAATTTGACAAAGCAAGCTTTGCAGGCAACCAGGAATGCAACCCACAATTAGAAGAAAGATTCAGTGGTACAGCTATATATTGTTCAGAAGAAACCTGTAATGTTCCTGCTTTGTCTGTTGCTCCTCAAGCAAGCTTTAGTAAGCTATGGAGATCAGCACATTGCTGGAGGGTATAAAAAGAATAAGTATAGGTTAGAAGGTGATGGAACACTGTAGGGTATTTTCTGCACATGTATTACAAATTTCCTGTTGAAGGTTATGAGGGAAAGGGAGAAGTCAAAGGAAAAACATTTGGGTTAGCTTAGCCAGATTTTAAAATAAATAAATGTACCCAACAGTACTCCCTTGTTTGCATTTTACTGAGAAGGGCTGTGTGTCCTGTAATCCAAAAATCTCTAAAGGCATGTACAGAAAATTGTTCTTTCAGCCACAGTAATCATCTCTAAGGTATTTACCATTTAGTCTATGATGTGAAAGAAATTGGGTCATATTAGATGCAAAACAAGTCTAAGAAGTACAGGCCTTCTATCACTTTGACAATAGGTGCTTGTGATGCACATATGCTTTGTTTTCCTTATTATAACTTCAGTTAACATAAGAGGTTTTTATCAAGTTACCTCAGCCTCTAGAATTTCTCAACGAACCTACAAAGCAAGCTTGAACACCATTTTCATTTCAGGAATTATGTGGAGCATCACAATGATGTTAGTACTCAGGTTTTCATTGTAATTACTGCCAGTCTGTGTTACCCTTACTAAATACATTTATAATGCACACCTTGCTTGCATCTTTGAAATAAGTGCCAGTCATGGCAGATGGCCATAAGACACCTTGCCTGTGAAAATATACAAAAAGAAACATAGCCCAACCTCAAACTTCAGGAAAAGTTTTTTGATGTTCTTTAGGATACGCTTGAATGTCAATCTAAACATTTGAGAGCATTTTTGCTCTTTAACAAAAAAAAATTTCGGTATCCTTATTTATATGAGCAATAGAGACCCTGATCAAATCTGTTTGCATGCTTAGAATCTGACTTTGCATGAGCCAGCCCTATTTGTTTTCACCTCCATCTTAGGTATGGCAACAACACTCGGAACTATGCTGTGCGAGTTGGAGACTATCACACACTGGTACCAGAAGAGTACGAGGAAGAAATTGGAGTCCAACAGATTGTGATGCATAAAGAGTACAGGCCTGACAGCAGTGACTATGACATTGCTTTGGTGAGGCTACAGGGGCCAGAGGAACAGTGTGCCAGATTCAGTACTCACGTCTTACCTGCTTGTTTGCCATTAAGGAGAGAGAGACCACAGAAAACTGCTCCCAACTGTTATATTACTGGATGGGGTGACACAGGTAAAAATGTTTTAATGATTTACCCCCACCGATCTTGTTACCTGAGGCTGCTTATTAAAAAAAAAAAAGTCTCAAATACTTAAAATAAGAAAATGCTCAAAATTGAACAATTTTACTCTTTTTATATAGGGGAATATTTTCTCACCTGATCCTTAAACAGGAAGGACACCACTTTGTTTACCACATTTAGTTTGTGTTTGAAAAGTGGCGATTAACCATGTCACTCTAAATCACAGAAGGAGTCAGTAAAACAGCCTCATTGAGATTGACAAGCATGAACAAAAAGCTTATTTGTTGCCAGGCACACCCTGCGCAGCAGTTTATCACCCCCTGCCTCAGAATATAACTAACAGCTCTCATATATTAAAGGTTTTTAAGTTAAGTACAATTAATATTTTAGAAAGGTTACTTAAATTGCACTACTTCAATAGAAAAATGGATAGAAAATATACACATAATAGAATTTCAAATAACATTTTTAGCCTCCCTTGTTACCACTGACATTTTCAATCAGAAGTTAATTTTAAATAAGAGAACATCTTGCCAAAATTTACGACAGCCACAATGCAATCAGTCAGTATAAGAGTCTTCCTCTTCAAAGGTCTTTGTCCTTTAAACATTTTACAAATTAAGAACCGTGTTTTACTTTCATGTTTTTATGGTGCTGAATACAGTGCAAGACAGCAACCACACTTGCGCCTTTGTTCCACCGACTCATTCAAACTGGCAAGGAGACAAGGCAGCAAGGCCAAATATCAGTTGTTCCTCTTTACATGCATTAATCTGTGTGCACAGATGTCTGGGTCACTGTACTACAATAAAGGAGACAGATTTGTAGGGTGGGGTTTTTTGCTAAAAACAATTGCTAATTCACTGCCTAGCTCTGTCTAGCTTTTTACACAATTCACTGAAAGTTCTGCAATACTGTTAACGTAGGACATCTATTTAAGGAAACATTAACCACTGCAATAATTGGCTTTAATTACAGTAAGAAATTACATCATCACAGTGCTTCAGTTGAAATGTCACACTTACTATATGAATCACAATTACTTTACAAGTATTAAGACTTTACTTAAAAAAAGGCCAAACCAACACTGGCTTTAATTTCCCAGGTTTCCAACTGAAAAAGAGGTGCAAGCTATAGAAAAAGCCAAATAATTTTAATTTTGACATTTTTATAAGCAGAGTACTGCTTATGCAATGCAGGAGTCACTACAGATAAAGAAAATCAAAGGACAGGTTCTGGTCCCCACCCCCAAGATGAAGATTCCTTTTGGTCAGGAGTCCCATTAGTAGTTTGGTACATAGAAGTTACCAGGATTGTAAAAGACTCAAATGCTACTGCCGATCTCTACCAGAGTACACTTGGGCTCAGTGACGTTAGCACCTTAGGTGAGGTGACAAGCAAGCTTGCGTGTCCAGGACATAAGCGCGATAGTTGGCTGGATGCTCTGCTTGTGAGCCGACAGAGAACCTGTCAGGCTGAGCTAGACTAGATTTGAACTGGTGACCTAGAAATTAAGTATTTCTACAGCTTTAGTCTCCACTGCTTGAGACTCCTAAAAACAGCTTCCTCATTTCAATATTAAGGCATATATTCTTGTAGAAGACACAGAAAGTGTGTTTGGAACAAAACAAATCCCAGCCTTGGAAAGGTCCAGCGAACACGAGGAATAAAGTTACATCTTAAATTTTAAACTTTTTTTTTTTAAAACCATCTATATTCCATATTTACAATATCTACATAGTATTTTATTATTATATTTAATGGACAGTAGATTTTTTTCAGTATTTAGTCTTGTTTTCAGTCATTTTATTTAATGACAAAGAGTGTGAAGGACTCACAGCAAAAATTGGCTTAAATCTTATTTATGTTTCCAAGACCAAGCATCATAATGAGACAATAATTTGGGTCCTCTTTTCAGGAAGGGCTTATTCAAGAACATTGCAGCAGGCTGCCATCCCCTTACTTCCCAAGAGGGTATGTGAAGAGCGTTACAAAAGAAGATTCACAGGAAGAATGCTCTGTGCAGGAAACGTCCAGGAACAGAAACGTGTTGATAGTTGTCAAGGAGACAGTGGTGGACCACTGATGTGTGAACGTCCAGGGGAAAGCTGGGTAGTGTATGGTGTGACCTCCTGGGGCTACGGCTGTGGAGTGAAAGATTCTCCAGGTGTCTACACAAAAGTATCATCTTTTGTACCCTGGATAAAAAGTGTGACCAAACTATGAATGTCCATAATGAAAACCAAACTTTGTTAATAAAGTTTGAGGCAGGACAACTTGAACAGCACAGACAGTGTACAGCTGGGGCCCACAGTGGGTGGAAATAGGCACATTTTCCTGAGTCATGTGTTTTTCTTTTTGATACATCCAAGCTGTATACACACAACCTTTCCAGTTAGGGATTACTATCCAAACAAAATCCCTCTGTGTTAAGGAAGTTTATATATTGCCCGAACAAGTTACCATGCATCTAAGATAAGGAGAAAAGTGATAGCTAGCTTAGAGTAACATTGGAGCAGGACAGCTGGAGAGTTCAGCAGGAGACTCAATGCCCACAGGAAGACTGCAGTAGCTCCAAACTATTTATGCTCCAAGCTTCTCTAGAATTAATTACAGATCTCACTCTAGTTTTACTTAATCAGTTCTTGACTGTTTTCCTATTATTCTTACAATCTTACACTCAGCCCTCTAATTTTGACTCATGTTTCATTAGCTAATGAGACCATTAGCAGGTTGATTCTTGGTAAGTAATTCCAAGTACGTATTAAACATCAGAAGGAAAATAATTGTCAATAATCAGATCCCCAGCTATTCTGACAAATGTTCTCACAGCTTAGTATGCATAAAGTACATTCCCAAGTAAAATAGGCAGTACACTGGAAGTTAGTTTCCCCGCAAACATCCTGTACAGCTGCAAGGGCTAGATCAAAAACAAATAACCTCTTATTTTCTTTCCTCTAGATAATTTGTCATCTTTCTGAAACTCCTAATTTTTAGTACACATGGCATTTCAGAGAGAATTTACTGTTCCTATTTGCCACTAGCTGTCAGTACAGTCTCAGGCAAACATCCCAATTCTCTCATTGCTGGTTTTGGAGGGGCTTTGCTCAAGTAACACTAAGAACTTCTGTCAGTCTTGTAAGATAAAGTTACAATACATGCAATGCAAATACTGGAGATGTTGAGCCAAAACCTGTCTGAAAAGATCTATGAAGTCTTAAAACTACTATTTTCTACAAGAGAGTATTTAGACAACTCTCTCCTGCTTAGTTGCAACACTGGTTCAGATTGATGTTACAGGAAAGGTTAGATAGTTTTCAGTGACTTCTAAAGTACTGACATATTTTGATTCCATTTAATTCCTTTTACAGATACTGTTCCCCACCCTAGGAAAACCTTAATGGTTTGTTATAAAAATGCACTGATAAAAAGTTACTCTTGATGTACAAGACAAAACCAAACCAACTTACTGTCCTTTTAGAAGGGGGTACCCCACTGAACTTACCACCCAGACCACAGGAATTAATCACCATCTTAGGACAACACTAATGGGTATCGGGCTTAAAAACATCTGAGACTAATTACAGTCAAGAGGGAGACAGGAAAGTTCAGTGCTACCTCTACGACCCCTGTCGAAGGCCACTCTGACTATCTGCAAACGCGCTCTATGTGTTACATTAAGAAATATGCTTCTTAGAAAGAAGAAACGAAAGCTCTGTGGGCCATGAAACACTCCAGTGTGGCAAGTGTGGCAGATGCGCATTACCACATAGTGATTGTACAAACTGTGACTATCAGTGACTGTTGTCCTGTGGTTCCTACCCCCAAACACTCTGGCTAAAACAGTGTTGTATGGCCTTTTGTGAACGGGGATGCTCGTATTCATGTTGTAAGTGAGCAATCATTCATTTCTGCATGGTTCTGTGTCTCTCTAGTGTTGTAACAAATACCCAAGACAACTCAATTTGCATACAAAAGTGGCAATGATATTGCAGAAGCCCATGTGATTGAAGACTTGGCCCTTAATTTCTCCCTGACTTCAAACTTAGTTTTCACAGGTCATGACTAGTTTAAATATCTTGTTGGAACTGGTGCTAAACTAGTACATGAGGTGCTTTAATATATTTCAGCTTTCTCTAATTCCACACTATTTGAAACAGTGTGAAATTTTATTTAAAAACATGTCAAAAATCATAGTACTGTGACCACCTACTGCTAGACCTATGTGAAACACTCTGCTAGTGAACTTTAAAACCATTTACATTTTTACTTATTATACATAGCCCTTTTAATTAAAGGGGAAGTAAATCTGTCAAAATGTATCTACTTGTACCATCAAAGCTTTGCTATACAAGACGCATTATTTTGAGACTTGTGGTGAAGTAGGCTATATAGTGCAATACATGCATTGTGTACAGGGGAAATAATTTTCTTTTAGAAGTTGCACCACAGAAATATGGGGGGGGGGGAAGTCAAGCCTGCATACTATACGTAGTAAACATTTAGATTTAAACAGCAGTTTTGCTCTTTTAATAGGATGCTTCACTAGGTTTTAAAATGTTGCACTACCATTTTCATGCAGAGAGCATGCCTTTTCAGTTTCTAACATAAAAAGAAATTGTCTTTATGTTATGTCATTCTAATTTTTGTTCAATGAGCCTGATGATGTAAATGTATACAATAAAAACTGCCACACTGACTACAACTTCTGTACATTAATCCTGTTGATAATGTACAAGCAGATGCTGCGGGAACATCAGCTGGGTAAAGGTCATGTGAACTTTCTTAAGTGAAAAAGGGTGCTCTTAAAAACATTTTCTTCAAAGCAAATAAGCTTTGAGACCATTTTCTCAGAGATGCAAGTTTGTTCTGTATGATGGAATTCCTAGTGCTTTGTGTGCTTTAACTTAGACCAGTTAGGTTGTCATAAATAAGTTTATCCTACAGTCTTAAAATTGCTTAAGTTTTTTTTTTGACCCTTGCTGCTCTTCCCTTTGTTCAACATTTTTAATACATACAAGGCTGTAGAAAAACCTGCTCTTCAACTTACGCTAAGGGTTTTTTGTATTCAGCAGGTTAGTCAAGAGTGTTAAAGTGGCATAAACTAAGACAACACTCAACACTTCTATTTCCAGATTCAATGACCATCTTAAACACTGATGTATAACCTATTCAGGTTCCCCAACATTGTGAAGATTTATAATCAGATGCAGTCCCCTTGAACTTCCCAAGTTTTTGTCCATTTTCCAGAGAATATACAAACAAAGAAGATAAAGTGCAGAAACATTACTGCAACTGACAAAGCCTATTTAACATGCATTTATCTCAACCCTGAAAAACTTCCCAAAGGGGAACATATCTGTAAACCACAGATAAACCAAGGTCCCATTTTATGATCACTATATGCAGAATATCTATAACCTCAGCTGTTTTATTTCCAGAAAAATTCACAGCACTATAACTTACATTTAAGTGAGTTCTGAATCAATGTTCTCCATAATTTTCAATGTTACTGCAACTATTTCACACTTTCAAGTGCTAGAATATTTATACTCAAGAAATTTTAATGCTTTTATGATTTCAGAGTGGCAATTACAGAACAACAAGGCTAAAAAAAATTAGGCTCAAGTAGCAAATCCCAGTATAAGAAACCACCCAGAAAACAAGTGGTTTGTGGGATCAGCACAGAAAAATCAGTTTTGTTTGTGCTCCAAGTTGCTGGGTAATGGCAAATGCAGTTAACTGAGGTAGTAGAGACCAGACCTACCTCATACACATTAGCTACCTGCTCACGTGCAGTGGAACACAGAAACTGACCATGTAACTTCCTGCAGATGCCACACCAAGCAACCACAAACAGGGAAAAGATGACTTAAGAGTTTAGAAAGAAGTATTTGCCTTTGTAGCAATGTAAAGGAAAAAAAAAAAAAAGACTGGGTTGGGTGAAAGTTGGTGAGGTGTGAGACTGCATGTAACTGCAAATGGAACACGGTGCAGAAAAATAAAGAGCATCTATAAAGGTAAGGGCTAAGATGCAACAGGAATAGACTGGAAAGACAGGAAAACAGCTGTTTGCAATGTGGGAATTAAAATTTAAGATAAATCATGAAAAATAAGTCATCCTAAGCCACATGTAAATGAAGAAGACATCTTGCAAGACTACCTCTATGGCACTCAAGTCATGAGGGAAAGCAGATTTCACTACCCTCTGTGCATGTGACTAGATGCTCATGGAAAGCTTCTATCATAGGAAAGGGAACAGAACCTCACTAAGCACTCAAAACTAGTACGAGATACCCACAGTAAACATTATAGTTGATGTTTTTGTATTTGACTATAATCTCAAAGATTAGCTTTTCCTTCTCTTGACTCAAACCCAGTTTTATCTTTGCAAGTTCTAAATATTTGATGAAGAGCTCAAAATTGAATGTTCACAAATCTAACCTGCAGGCCACATCAAGCCACGAGGCCAATTCATTCAGCCTGTGACCTGCTTGCCATCACCTGTTCCCAAGAACCTTAACGCTACTCCCTCACAATCGTGGGACTCATGACCACTCAGGTGGAAATACCAGTGACCTCATCACTTGGCTCACACAATGGAGTAGTAGGACAGCTACATGGTCTTCCTCTAAGTTACTGACAGTTTCACACAAAAGGATCCTCTGTTCTAAGAGGCACAGACAGGACAGTTTCCAAAGGGCAACTTGTAAAACAAAAAAACCCAAAAGAACAAACAAACAAAAAAGACAATTCAGTTGTTAGGCACTGAAGTTGTTAAAATAGATTAAAAAGGTAGCTGCTGTCTGATAAAAGCAAAGGTTAAAATACAAGGGAATTGGGGTAACATATCAGACAACTGCATCAGTGCAATGGCAGACAGTAGCCAAAAGCCAACACCAGAAAGCCTAACATTTTCAGTATTATTTCAGTGACCACAAAAGAAAAATGCTTCTCTCCAGACCTTCGTGTTCTTGATTTTTGTACTCTGTGTTAGTATTGTTTTAATGTGTTCCAGATCCCTGGAGAAACAGATCCCCAACCCTACTCCTCCTTGTTCCTATTCATGTGCCTACCCACGATTTTCTTCATGGGATCAAAGTCAGTCACAAAATCCCCCTGATCTAAAACTACAAAAGCCACTTTGCACCAGGGTGCCTGCCAGAACAGCAACCACACTTGCACCCAGTGGTAGCACTCTCTCACCCACACCTTGTCTCTGGGACAGCAGCAGCAGCTCTCTCCTGGCCACAGTCTGCCTAGCATTTTCTCATGTAAGGTACGTGAAAAGTTGCCCTTGTAGAATAGACTTGTTCTTATTTTCTAAAAGCACTAAGGTTACTACAGAAGTCCACTCTTCTTGGAGAAAAGGAAATTCCCAATTACACACTCATGACTGTTGGTTACCAAGCCTGGCAGCCATAAACTTGGAATCCTAAGCAGTAACGATGTCGTATGATAGGGTTGTATGTAGAGCTGTTTAAAAGGAGAGAGTAATCACACACCACCAATTTAACAGGTGTAGTACCACTTATTATAGCTCCACAGAGAATTCAGCTGTACTTTGGCAATGGCAGGAAAAGTACATGCTTAAAAAAGTTTCCTGTGACAGCTCCCTAATCTCCCTACCACTCTATTCCAAAGTGTGACTAACATGACCATCGGAAGTAATTTCCTCAGATCTAATCCATGTTGTAATTAAAGTCCACAATTCCACCCCCATCCACTTCAAACAGGAATCTCCCCATTCAGTTGCCAAGTGCTTAGCAGTAATTGCACTGCCTACTGATCTCAGTTCTAGCTTCAAACATTTTGTTTCCCAGCCCTTTCAATGACATCCTTGCCCCCTAACTTCTCAGTTTGCAAAGATCTGCAAAAAATTTCCCTATTAACTGGAAGATATTCCACAAATGATTGTGCCACCATGGCTGGTAGTAGCTAAGATAGTAAATCTGCTTTTAAGTAAAACACGTATCTTGCCTGATGCTCCAATGATTCACCATCTACTGGAGCTCCACATATTTTCTTGAATATGGATTAAATAAAAGATCCCTCGGCAACCAAAATTGAAACAGCAACTACATTCAAAGTCACCAGTTCTCCCCTGCAGCAGTAACCTCTGACTAAAATCATGTGACTTGTGGAACAGCTGCCAATGTATCAGCCACAGTCACTGCTTTGCCCTGAAACCATACAGAGTCACAATTATAAGGCCCAGCTACCAAAAGCTGTACCCCTGCAACAGGCAGATTTGGCATGTATTAGTAATTCCGGAGAACATGTGCATGTCTAGTCTTGGGTATCAGTAGTCTGGTAAGAAGAAGCGACACTTGTAGTGAAAATCAATGTCTCTTTATTGACTTATTCATACATTTGAATGCTTTACATTGGCATATATACTTAAATTGTGACTGTATATTTCACATCAGTCTTCTGGACTTCACAAACTTACCTTCAGCTTACGCAGTACACGTATAATCCTTGCAACAACCTTTTAACACACTTTAACAGCAGAAGAGCCACCATGGAAGGTGCACGTCATTGGATTTAATAATACTGCAGTATGGTCAGCCACATGGCAGAGTGCAGCACAGCCACTAAACTACTGAGAGCATTATTATAATTGCTTAAGACTTGGTGACAACCCAAAGATAGGAGCAGCAGAAGATCTGGGAAAACAGCACAAAATGAGCTAGTCATCCTAATTGTACTGGCACAGAAGCAGTCAAGGCCAACTGTAGGCACAGTAAGCTATATTTCAGCCCCTCTTTGTAAAGGTGATCGACTGCCTAACATCTCATCTAGGCTCCAAGCCTAAACTTTATTAAAAAAAAGCCCATTTGTGTTATCTAAAGCAAGATTAAGATCTAGCCTAAAATTAACTTTTGCTAGCTCTGCTTGATAACCAGAATTATTGCTCACAAAAGGTCAGTTCCAGAAGATTTGACAGATCCACCCTACCCTAAGTAAAAATTAAAAGTTCTAGTCATAGCTACTCATAGAATTCACATGTGGAATTTAGCCCCATCTTCTTCTGTCATCACAACTCAAGAGTGTTTTTCCCCTGTAAAAACAAGTTTGAGGCAGTTTAATATTGCTACCAGAAACACACACAAGACACCAAACATCACTGAACAGTACGATGCCCTCCTAGGAGTTGTAAACTGCTCTGAAACAAAGCTATTAGTATCAACTTGACATTTCCCTCTGCTCCTGCAGTTGCAGATTACTCCTAGTACTCGCTTTGTTAAATCAGAAACATTTATTAAGAAAGACATTCCTCTTGCACAGACATCCCTGAGAAATCTGTGGATTCAGACACCTTCAGTTTAGCAGGCAAAAACTACTGGCAACATACATTTATCATAATTCAGTATTCTTAGCATATCTAATACATCTACATCCAAGCCAAATTCTTCGTAGTCACGCTAACTTCTGCACTCGGTTTTATTTTTCTGTCAGTAAAACACACACAAACGAAGCATGCCTTAAAACTGAAACACCAAGCCTATACCTTGAGTTCAACAGACAAGTATCAGTAGTTTCATCGCTAAACATAAATGACCAAATGGGTATGAATCCCGCCCCAAACCTCACTTCTAAGAGCTTGTTACGCAACGCGTACCCAGTCACATACCTTTTGGACTGGAGGATCTTCAACGGCAGCAGACGCGCCTCCGGACTTTCAGCTTCTACGCTTCGAAGGGAGAGAGGGAAAAAAAAAAAGTTTAAAAACTGGACTCTAACCGTTTCCTGAAGGCAAAAAAGGGATAAAAACAGACAAAAAACACAAAAGGGGGGAGGCGGCGCGCACACCTCGGCCGACTCGGCCTGTCACTTGCTACAGTCAACGACTAATACCCACAAGAGGGTAAAAGTTTTGCCAATTAGCAAGGAACTGCTCTTCCATGCCTAGGAAGGGAGACAGCCACGGGCGGCAGCCCCCATGGAGTCATGGATCACCCCTCCCCACCCCCGCCACGTGGCGGCCGCCATTTTCCCTCCCTCACCCCGGCCCGGGCCCCGCCGCCAACTAACGCCTCCCTCCCTCCCGCCCCTCACCTCACCTCACCTCACCTCAGCGCCTACCTGCTGCTCGCTCCGCTCCTCCGCCGCGGCCGCTCCGCTCGGGGTCCAACCAACCGCACCTGTGGAGAGGAGCGCGCCGCGGTGCCTCACCGGCCCTCCACCCCCCCGCCAACGGCCGCCGGCGCCCCATTAACGGCCCCCTCGCGCGCCCGCCAACGGCAACAGCCGCCGGCGCCCCACTAACGGTCCCCCCGCGCGCCCGCCAACGGCGCAGAGCGCCCGCGCCGCGAGCCCGCCGCCACGCGCACCGCCGGGAACTGGGCGCTGTTCGGGGCGGGGGCTCCACCCACGGGGTGGGCGGGGCAGTCCCCTGCGCGCGCAGGGGGCGGGGCGAAGCGCGGGGCACCGGCCCCGCCTCCGCGGCTCTGGGACTGGGGGTTTCCGCCGGTCTGGGCATCGATGCTGCTTTCTGTGTGTAGATGGGAGACACGGCCAGGTATGTATGCGGGCGTACGTCTGCTCGGTCAAGTCATGAGATGGGCCTTAAATGCCAAACCACTACTATTTGTTATTTGATAAGCAGGGACTCGGGAGAAAGAAGAGGTCATGAAAGATACACTAGAAAAATGAAGTCATCCCTTTAGGAGAACATGAGGAATTTTCCTTTTCCAGCCCATATGAGAAAAGGTATCTGGTTAATGCTGGCCAAGTTCCCCACCCTCATTTTTAATGAGGAGAGGAGAGGAGAGGGGACTAGGACTAGGACTAGGAGTAGACAATTTCAGTTGGCAGGGACCTACAAGGATCACCTGGTCCAACTGCCTGACCACTTCAGGGCTGACCAAAAGTTAAAGCAAGTTGTTAAGGGCCTTGTCCAAACGCCGCTTGAACACTGCCAGGCTCGGGGCGGCAAACACCTCTCCGGGAAGCCTCTTCCAGGGTTTGACCACCCTCTCGGGAAAGAAATGCTCCCTCACGTCAAGCCTAAACCTCCCCTAATTCCCACACCTTTAACACCGCAGCATCTGCATTCAAGTACTATTACAGGCACCCTCAGCGCAGCGAAGGGCAGTTTTTTAAAGGCCAGGCACAGGCTACAAAAGCTGCTCTCTGGCAAAGGCCGCACCTCAAAGGCGAGTCCGTGTTCTGTGTGTGGGCACCCTGGAAAGACGAGGCAGGCGATTTTGGCTTCTGCGGGCCAGATACCAGTGAACTGACACAGCCAGGGGACTGAAACTCTTGGCTCCATCAGCTCCAGCGGGATGACTTTGTATTTGAATTGCTAGGGAGATTTTGAAGAAGAGGCTGGAAGTGATGACCGGTGCAGTGCAGGAAGCTGCCTCCTGGCTCATATTTTAGTAATCGCATTTCTTACCTTTTTTCCCTGTGGAAAATAGAGGAAATTATTTAAGGCATATCTATCACGTTAGGTGTTCTTCATCATTTTCAGATGCTGCTGCTGCTGCTTCAAATATATGATGATAAGGCAGTGTTGCAGAATAATGAAACTGCTGGAAGGATTGTACAAAACTGCAGAGACAAATTCCAGTCCTGCCATGCCCTATGCTCCTGCCGGCGCCGTAAGCTAAGCCTCAGCTGTTCTGACCTTGCACCATTTATTTTCAGGAATTTTATTTCCGCTCTATCATGTGCATAAAAGCTGGCTCCTGCCTTTAGCTCATCATGTTGTCCTTCCAGACAGTTCTGTAACTAACACGTATGTACCGTGTTTGTATGCAAAGTTATGCAAAAACTGATTTTCTGTTTGAGGTGTTTGTTTTTTGTTTTTTTTTTTACAGGAGTAAATGTGTTCAGAATTTAGCTGAAGAAATGAGCTTTACTGGGAAACATACTTGGACTGTCTTGATGAGATAACTGAGGAGACAATAGTAGTAATTTCTTTTCAGACAAAAGAGCCCATTTCTCTGACCTCCTGAATAACACAGGTTACAGGATCTGAAGTAGTAATCCTGAACCAAGCCCCTACACCATGGTTGAACTGGCCACTTCCATGTCATACCTTTTGGATGAGATCTGATACTGACCTTGCACTGCTAGATTGACGGCTCTCCTAGGCAGACAGACATCTGAGCAGTAAAAAGTACGTGAGCCTTATTTCCCATGTGAATTTCTCAAGAGAAAGAGAGGATCAGAACAGAAAAAGGGAAATCAAAAAAGCAAATACTGCCTTAAAAAAGAAACAAAGAAGTAACCTGACAGAAAACAGAGTGGTGAGAGTCAAGCTCACAATACGCTTTTCAAATCTATCACCCTTAATTTGTCTGAAGTCCTCCTCCCTAGCCCTTGGTTTCAGCTGTTAATTACTTTCCTGTTCCTGCGATTTGTCCTTTGATGCTGACTGTTGTGCTTTCTTCATCCATGTGGTCCACAGAGACAAAAAACTGTCTTTTGCCTTTAAGCTCTAAGAATTTTGGGATTGAAGAACAGAAAAGAAACATTAAATGAAAGCAGATAATTGGAGACAGAGGTCAGGCAAGTGTTATTTGTAGCAAGGATCTCTTCCTTTTGCTTAGTACCTTTCTGTTATTACTTCACTGTTCCACTTTTGTTATTCTTAAGAGATTGTAGAGATGGGTATTATAAAAGAAGCTTAGACTTCTAAATATAGGTGGCATCATTTCTCTGTAATGAACAGAATATTCTGTTAGCATAAGTTTCCTATTTTCTACACTTCTATGAAGGTATTAAGCAGCTTTTGCCCAGCTAGATAGTACACTTTTCTATTCTGTTCTGAATTTCTGAATTTTTCTTTGGACATTGATACCATCTTTAGAGGTCTCTCCTAAGAAAGGTTTTCTGGTGTCTGCGTGGGCTGATGCATTGGTACAACTATCAAATCCCCAAGGCAAATAATTTGAATATAGCCTGCTTGTTATCTTAAAAATAGCAAGCTCTGGAAGTGTTTCTATAGCGCATTAGCAATTTCTGGCACAAGAAATAAAAAGTAAGCAGGAAGCAAAAGCAGTAAAACGAGCAGCTGCATAAAGCAGTAATATTCACTCACAGAGAGAATAAGCAATATTTTTCACTTCTGAAAACATTTCATGCTGCTCCTGTGCTCCTGGATTGTGTTGTAGCTCAGTGTCAAGCTGCAATAACTGCTAACAAACCTGGAAAAGGACAACTTTTGTGAATATAAAAACCATTTCCACACAGGACTACATTTTCTTATCAGAGTTTATTGTTGCACTTCAGATACCATGCCACTATCAGAATAATATCTATTTTATATTTTAAAAAACTTCGAGAAAAATGTTTCCAGCAATCTTCATTCAATGTGAATGACAAGAGTATTACATCTATAAACATTGAAATATCTATTTAATTTCTTCCTGAGGAAGTTTCACATTTTTAAGCAATGAAAAAGGATATTCTGTACAAGACAGTCTGCAAATCATTGAAACTAATTCTTTCTGCACGAGTAGAACTGAGAAAATATCACAGTATTTTCAGGAATGTTCGCTCAAATAATTAAGTGATTTCATATCAGGCTCTGTGTTTACACCCCCCCAACGGTCACTTTCTGCTTGTAATCACATATTGTTTCTTAATGGCACAGATGTCTGCAAAAAGCAAATTTCAGAATCATGTTTATGAAAATAAAGGTGAAGCTCACATAATCAAGCATTTGTTAAAGAAATTGCTTGTGCAGTTATCTACTAGGGGAACAGAAACCATGGCTGTGCTACCAACCACAACAGAACATCTGACTTTGACTAGCAAATATAAATTCGTTGTAATGAATCAGTATTTTTTAACAGTGTTACTATTGATAGTCTAGTTCTGGAAATCAAACATTGATTGTAGGTAAGCTGTGAATAGAAGAGGTTAAATTTTGTCAGATAATTCATGTTGTTGACTTGCTTACTCAGCTGTACTCATGTGCGTCCTGTGACCTGGGGAATAACACATCTAGCTGTTGTCTGCATGCTTTGCTCAGGCTCTTCATTCTTCACCAAGTTGACTGCACATTAAAAGTCATTCTGTTTTTTTAAAGTCTCCTGTTAAATGTAAGAACATATTAAAATAGAATAGTTCTTGAGAAAAAAAAATGGCTTTATACCATTTTTGTATAAACAAGTAATAAGTGAGCATCAGAAATCCAGAACTGCAGAGAGCAGCAGCAGTTTGCCTTTACTTCCCTATATTGCTTTGGTGTCTGACACTAGCCCGCCCGGTGTTCCAGCCGCTAATCCCGCAGCACCTTTTGTAAAGACACTAGTGCTTAACAGCTGCATCTCAACAGGAGCTCGGACTTAGGCAGATTCAAGATCACACCCTTTCAGAGGCACAGTTCCAGGTCAAGCTACTTTGTTCACAGTATTGACTCAGGTAGTTACCATAGGAATCCAGTGAAGATTTCCCTAGGAACTCATTCATTTTGTTCCCAGTTCCCTCCCTTAGGAAGGGCCCTGGGACCATCCAAGAGCTCCACCCTGCCGTTCCTCATCAGGACTTGAGAGTCACCACACCCTTCCTGGAGGACGAGCTTTGCGTTTAGCTACCAAACCAAGCCTAGTCCACCCAAGGCCAAGGCCATGCGTGTGGGGAGCTTACCCTCCCAGTGCTACATGGTGACTGCAGTTGGGCTGCTTTACCAGATCACCACCAATTGTAGGGGGCTCCTTGCCGTACCTCAGAGAGGACTTTGCAGAAGTAGTCCACAGATCTGAGACATGTCACCTTGTCTGTTGTGAAATTTCTGGAGGGACAATGCAACCGATGTGCATGTCCCCATCACCACTCTCTCCTTGACTGCCCGCTCATTCTCGTTCTGTGGGGCCTTGATTTCCCAGAGAAAGAAGACAGAAAGGGAGTTTTTGAAAAGAATGAACTATGAATATGGCTGAAGCCAGCCCATTCCTCCTGCACGTAGGAGGGGCTCAATTTGTGTGCAGAGGGGTCCTCTCACCACGAAAACTTCAAGCACTTGATAGTGCCCAAGGTTTTTCCTATTTTCTTCTATTTTGTAATTGCTGCACTGAAGAACATGGAGTAACTGAGGCAGCAGTGCACAAAACAGGAGCTTCATGCAATCCCTGCAGATTTTTTGAAAATGTTTGAGTGATGTCATATCAGGTTATATCAAGGGTAAAATAAATCATGCCAGGATGAAAACCCCGGGTATTTTCTCTAGTTATTCAATTCAGTTGTAAAAAATCCATACAGATGCTTGCGGGATGCATGAGCTGTCCATAGCATGCAGAGTATTTGCTTTTAGGGATGTTCAGAATCCAGAGTGTTTCTTTTATCAAGAAAGAAGTATTTTAAGACAAGTCAGCTTCTGGGACGAATCTATATGACAGTGAATATTCAAAGTGAAATGAAAATTCTCATTCTGTCTAATAAATAATAGAGATGTTCATCTTAAAAAATGTCTACTCTAGTAGGTCCTCATCATTGATCATGCATATTCGCTTAGCAAAAATGTGCTGCGTAAAGAATATTGTTATATACAGCAAATTTGTCTAGATTTTTTCTTTACAGGCCTATCAAAACCACATATTACATAGACAAAATCAATAAATAATAAAGATTACCAGTTAGAGGTACAGTAAGGATCTCAACATCTGTTTTCTATTTAGGGAATAACAGACTGGTTTCCATTCCATTACCTTGAAAGTTAAATTATATGATTACATAAATGTCGTAAAACAGCACTGAGACATATAAAGTTTTTCCACCATTTGATGCATGTTTTTAACTATTCACCCTAAAACAAATTATGATAACATTATAGAGCTACGGTAAAAAGCATTGCATTTAGTACTGTAGTTCTCCTTTGTTTTCACTACCTCTTCATGCCTTTAGAAACACTCAGAGCCAAAGTTCAGTGGAGAAGCATTAAGGCCATACTCAGCTGAAGTTTTCAATGATCTTCTTTCTCGACTTTTAAGTACTATCAATTAGACTTTATCTCACATCTAAACTGATGCATTGTGAGATGTATCACTGAAATGTTATCACATAAATGTAAGGCTGGATATTTGTGATTTCCATGATCGGAGTGTAATTTTCTACCATGTTCACACACTGTGTTTATTTTTTTTTTCCCCCCTAATGCTTTTTCCTCATATTTAATGCCAAACATGTTTAAAATGTCTGGAACCAAAACAAGTATTTTAATCTGGAAATCTGATAGATTTTTGCAGCTGATGTAAACTGAAGGTTACTGAAAGGTGCTACAATTTTGATCAGGTTGAGGGATCTTGGAATACACAGAGCACAGACTGAAGGCAAAAAAATTAAGGAAAAAATACCGGTGCAAATTAAGGCAATCTGTTTTTGCTCTTCATGATTTTTTCATTCATTTCAGTGGAGTCACTCCTGATTCACAGCAATGTAAGCCCAGAGCATAGTATCCAGATCTGACTGCTCATAGAAGCCAGGAGTGAAAGCCTGTTCATTGCACTGCTTCAGTTTGGTTCACAGTTGTTGAAGTATAACACTGCTCATAAGGATTATAGTGCAGCTTTTGTGCTTCACATGTCCAATTGAATTTCTATTATGATAATGGCTATATTCTGTATTTTGCTATTTCAGTCAGTACAAAATCAGACACAGTAATTATGGACAAAGGCCCTTACCGCATTGTGTTTGTTGTTACAGGCTATAATCATAGGTAATGTTTTGTGTGTGTGGTTTTTTTTCTACACTGCTTTTGCCTGTGGCTTCCAGATTTTGTTCCGTGTATTTTGTTGCTGTGCACAGCTAAATCATGTATCATAACTGTACTTCTCACCCTTGTTAGTATATACTTTGGGTATTAGCAAGCTGATTCCAAAGGCAGAAGTACACTTGGCATTTTGTGCTACATTAAGTTTTCTTATTTTATGCAAGACAATAATCAAATAGTAAGAAAAACTGTCAGTGGTCTAACAATGGACTACAAAACCTACATGAGACACAATACTTTTAAACCGATATATAAAAATGTAAATATTTACTGTGAAATTGGACAGGTCATGTATCACTGAAGCTTATACCAGTTGCAAATCATTTCCACATATGTGCACAGTAGTCCACAAGTCCACAGGCCCAGAAATGTTTGTGAGAAAGATCTGGCCCACCAGAGCTCTAAGAAACACATGTATTTTCACAATCCACATGCCAGCATATGGAAAGAATTTCTATCTTTTACTCTTTTTTGAAGAGGTATATCTTACAAGACCTTCTAGTAGATACTGGAGACTTTAGGTATGATGACTGAAGTGTGGAAGAGAGATTTCAAAAAGCCTTTTTTCAATGCTATCTTACTTTCTGTAGCTCCTGTCTCAGCCATGATGGCAGGGGTTGTCCCAGTTTGTGTAGGAGTTTTGACAGTTCCACATTGTGATCTCTGTAGTAGCTTGACAGAAAAGCCCTGCACTGATGGATACAAAAGGAGATATTTTTATTTAATAAAATGCTGTACTGCAGATGCTGTGAATCCTAGGTTTCAAAGTTTGTTTTACCGGTGTCAAAACTTTACTTTCTTTTATGCAACTTATATTGTTTTATGCTATCTACTGCACGCAAGTTAAAGCTCATCAGTCAGGAGCTGAACGGCAAAAGGTAATTTCAAGAGAAACAAAGGTTGTCCAAAATGAACGCTGAAGTCAAAGCAAAGGATCTGATTCTAGTCTCAGGTAGTCATGTAAATTAAGAATTGCACTAAAGCTGATGTGGTTACTTTGAATTTACTGAAGTGTGACTGAAAACAAAGCTTCTAAAATATCTTTGCATGTAGGCGTGTATCAATTAGTAACCCCATTTTCAGAAGTATTTAGAGTTGAAAAATACAACAATAAACAAACACGGTCCCATCTTATCTCTAGCCAAAAGCCTTCTCACCCAATGATTTTATATGATTCTATTGATGTGAAGTTACTTATGATTAAGGTACTGTGAGGAAAAAAATGCTGGCTTACTTGCCAAATTAGTACTTACTCTGTTCAAACTGTAAGTTTTTATTTGCATTTTAGTCAGGCTAAATGAAATAGGAATACAGGGCAGAATAAACATAAAAGTTACAGCTAGAATAGGAGACTAAACTGCGCTTGGGTACAGGCTGCAGCATTTGATCTGAAGGAAATTTCTTCATTTAAGCATTTGTCTCAGGAAAGTATTTATAAAATTCATAGAAACAGAACATAACCTCTCTTAAAACTGGATCAATGAGAGTCTGCATTATTTGTCATGATCTAACTACTCTCAGAGACAAAGGACCAGACACAAATACACATATCTGATCGTGACTGAGAAAAAAACATGCACTGTGGAGCCTCTGCTGCTTAAGTCACTTAGGTAAAGGGGATAGGTTTCCAAGTGAATTTCAGTGGTGCCAGATTTATTTTTCTAAAGGATGCCAAGTTTTAAAAGTTGATTTTTTAATTACTTAAATTATTCACATTTGAAATAAAGAACTGAAAAAGTCTATGTACTCCACAGCTATCTTAAATGTTTCATTTGTAGGGAAAGGTAGTCAAATAATTAACGTCTACTTAATTTTGTCTTCTCTCCCTTCCTATGATTTTGCCTGTGTAGTGTCCCATATGTGTCCCATTCAGTGTCCCCTGAATCCCCATACAATGCCAATGGGCATAATGGTTTACCTCAGAATCCATAGGAGGGTATTTTCTACCTTTGCTCTTTCCAAGACACTTGGTTTTTCCTTCTTCCAGGAGCTGACACCAGAAACCTTTATGTGAATCGAACCTGAAACAAATATTTTGTAGTGTAAAGGCTGTGAGATACTGCAAGGAGGATGCATCTCCCAAGTTTAGACAGAAGATTCAAAAGAGTAAACCTAAGGTTATCAGTCTTATTTAAGGGCAACCAAATCTAAATGTCAGAATCCAAACGATTTGTGTATGTGTGTATTTATGATGTACAGAGTGGATGTTACATTCCTGACTGATACCATTGAATGTGTCTTGCTGCTAATGTAAAAAATGAAGAGAAACTAATTCTCTTTCCTTTCCGTTTATGCATGTCAGCATTCCATGTTCCACTTATGGAAATAAAATTTCTTTCAATTAATCCAAAATTCATATGCAATTCTCACAAAGCAATACTTACTTCGTCTGTTTGTCAGAGCTCTACTTCTGTAACAGTCAAGCTCCACACTGAGTGGCTCAGTAGATGATTCACAGAAAATCTAACCCTGAATTGTGTTCTTTGCAGACATTGAAGACTACATCCTACTGACAACTCGAAGGAGAAGTATGAGAAGCTTTATTTTGCAGTGACCTTACAGACTAACTGGTATTTTAGGAATGTAGGAACATGTGAAAATGATGATTAAACTAACTCACGTCAGGGCTTCAGAGTAATTATAATGAGGAGAGACTCCCAGAAATTTCTGTACTTCATCCATTACGGTAGATGGGTCAGTTCTCAGCTGTTGTCCATCAATAATTAGCAACTACAACAAACAAAATAAATGGAAGTTTAATTTAAAATTCATTATTTCAAGCTTCAAACTGAAAATTCCACTTCTGTCAAACTCATTCATTGTAGGGAGAGTATGATAATTGGTCCAGTTTTAATTGTCATCATCATTAATGACGTGGGAGCAGCGTAAATGGCATATTACTTAAATCTGAAATGATATTAAATTGGAAGCTGTTGTGACATCAGAGAAATAGCAGTGAAGAATACAGAAAGATAAGGAATATTGGCAGGAAACTGAGTGAGATTTGTCCAGCCATGAGAAAAGGTATTAATGTCTAGAGAAATAACCTATAATTGTCATAGACACAAACATATACATATATATGTTACAGTAATGTTGAAAAGCTTGTCACTGGAAATGACCAGAAAGACAGAAACCAGTAGGTCAGTGTTAGGTGAAATGCCTTTACTTCTAAACCCATAAAACAATACATAATTGTATGAAAAAACTTCTTTGAGAATATGAATAAAGGCAGATGGTACAAGGACCTTAAGGCAGGGATGCAGACAGATACAACAGAATGTGCAACACATCTCTAAGAAAGCCAGGTACTGGTAGGTGATTTCTTTTTCTTCTTTTCCAGCGCTTGACCATATACACACTTGCAGTAGGCTACTTCAGACAGGGCCACCCTTTCATCTGGAGGTGAATCTTCAGGGAAGCAGACCCTACCACAGAATTTCACCAAATGTGGTATCATGCCCTAACGACCCACTGATGATGCAGCAAGTTTGGGTCCTTGTGACTGTTGGAAGAGAAGCAAGGTCCCAAATGGATTAGTCAAGCATTCATTTCCTGTCATGGAAACACCTCTACTTTTTCCATCATGCTTTAGTGATGAAAAGGAGAGGGGAAATAGATTTGCAGATGGTTCAACAACCTCCTTCTGCAAGCAGTGCTGAAGCTTGTTCTTCCATTTCCATGCAAGCAGAGAGGCTAAAATCATATAAATTGCTACCAGGACTGGATGAAACTTAAGGTTTGCAAGACTATGAGGTTTCAGAACATAAGCAAAAGGGAGAAAATGTCTTTTCTTTTGAAAAATTGGTCTTTGGAATTACCCATATATAGCACATAGATTTAGAGATGTGGATTAGTGGAAGTATCAGGCTGTTCAGAAAGCAGTAGCTCATTCCAGAAGTCTTTGCAATCAGATGCACGATGGCTTCCTGAGTCCAAAAATGAGCTCACTGCTTTCCTAAGACATAAGCTTTGAAAAGAGGTCTGAAGCGCTCCATAGCACAGAGGTCAAAAAACGTCCCAAATGGGGGATATTTCCATCTGAAAGAAAGCAGTGAGGGTTTTTTTCTTCACTATTTAAAAAACATGTACAGAGAAACATCTGTGCCATTCCCACTTCTGCCACCCCAAAAAAAACTTGTAAGAAACAGTTCTACAAGTGAAAATTCATTCCAATTCCTGACACTCCCAGGGAGCAGGTAACAAAAAAATGCTCCCTTCCCAACCTTCAGGGAGGTTGTAAGGAACTGAGGCAAAATTTTTCCTTACTTGTACTGAGTTATTCATATCTTGATCTCAGGAAGATGCAATTTTGTGAAATTCCTCAAAATCTAAGGCATTTTATGTATTGGTGAGGTGGAAAAATGAAATAGTGTAATTTTTACAAAGCAGATAGCTTCATCTATAATGAAAATACTACCAATGAAGTATTTTGAGTAACTTTATAGCCTATTGATCATTTTACTGTAATACTGCTGACAGCTGAAGAGATTGTTTAAGTCCCTGCTCTCCCACTACACGAGTTACTTCGTGTCTAAAAGTCACCATGGTGAGAGAGGAGCAAGAGAGAGAGTTTGGAGAAGAGGACAGCTTAGAAACAGCCCGAGTCCTTCAGCTTCAGACTGGCCATTAATGATAGCTGTTGCAAAATCAGCTTGACATCCTATAGGGCTGGTGCATGAGCATATCTTTTGGCTCACGAGGAAGCTCATCATGCTAGGTTCTCTTTTCTTCAGTATGACCGCACTGAAGCAATAAGTTGTAGCCGGGAAATGCAGTTAAGAGACATGAGCTTCCTGAACTTCTAGAGATCTGTCTTGGTGGCTGGATAAAAGAGAACTTTTTGTATGACTTAAAAGATAATAAGTTAAATCAATAAAAATTCTAAACATCTGAACCCCAAATTTGAAAAGTATTCTGAGATTTGCAAATTCTTACCATGTAGGACAAGTGTGCTGTTACCACTTTTCTAATGAAAAGGGGAACCTTACCTATTCCCGTTGTTAATTCTACCATTGACTTCATAATGGACATTAAGACTTCAATTCAGTCACACGTGTAGAGACTCCCAAATTTATACAGCTTTAAAAATTACAGATAGCCTTAGCTAGTTTGGGTGAGAGCTCTTTTGGTGAAGGAAGGCTCTCTTTTTTTTAGATAAGGCTGTACTTTTAAGCTGAGCTGATTTTAGGTCTGCCTTATGTAACCGTGTTATGCTTCAGCAGTTCCTTGAACTTCCTAACGAGTTTGGATATAGCCTACTGTGTATCATTGCTTTTGCAACGCAAATTAATCCCTACTACTTTTACAGAGAAAACATAAGGCTACCAGGGCTGGTTCTTCACTATCACTGTGGGATGTAAAATCTGGCAAAAATCTGTATGACAATGCATATTGTTCAATATTCATGGGCTACTTTTGGAGAAAAACTAATGAAAACATAATGTAGGGAATTTCATATGATTATCATGATATTACAGTATTGTGTATCTCATGAAGCCTGCAAGGCTGGCCCAAAAGAGAGTATGTGGGGAATAACACCAACTAGATGCATCAGAGCTTCCTTGGCACACTCTGGGAAAACAGAAGGTGAAGACTCCAGCCAACTTGTCTCAGCTAAGCGAGTCCTGGATAAACAGAAGGTTCAGATTGCAGCCAACCTCCCTCAACTAAAGTAATCTTTAAATGTTGGGTGAGGAGTAGTGCCAGACACACTGCTAATGTCAGAAAAATCCATTCCAGAAATAAATCTACCAAGGAGATACTGATCATGTGATATTGTCTGCCTGGTCTGGTGTATCCCATGATGTTAAGGGCTTAGGACATGCATCTTTTGAGGCTTGATCTTACACTGGGCCAGAAGGAAGCTAATGATTTCTATGTTACATGCCAACAGAAGCTTGCAGGGAGATCCAAGTTTCAGGTTGCTTATGTGCCACCTGCACTGAAACCTATGTGTCCATAAACACACACCCTTTGAGGCTCAAAGACACACAGAGAAACTGGTCTTAACATAAAGAATACGCTGAAGATTCAGGATCAGTGACAGATACCAGAAGTAGATGATTAGGAACACCAACATGTCAAACCATTTCAGTGCCTGAATGAGTCCCAGTAGAGGTTCTGGTATGTGGATGCACTGTTATGAGAAGCAACGTATGAGGAATTTCCAAAAACAAAGTGTGCAAAATAGACCCAGTGCTTTGACAGTTACAGAAAAGTCATGTTAGGCAAAACATGAATTAACCTAAAAAACTGGTGATGCCTGAGATGGCAAACACGCTGATGTGTGCAAAGGCTTTATCTATGATGCTAACTAAAAAAATCAGGAACAACTTTCTGGTCTCGAGGCCAAATGGCACAGCATGACCTGGATCCATGTTGCTAAACTCTCTCACCTGCAAAACCAACTTGGTTGTGTCCACACTCCCCAATGGTAATGCTTCTGGTTATCTAGAACTGCTTGGCAAGATGCTTTTTGCTACGGGTCCAAACTGTGCCAGAGGTGTGTTAAAAATCAAGCAGTATGGACAGCAGTGTGACAGTGTGTGAAGTCTTGCACAAGTACAGATTTATTTACTACTGCAATCACCAGCCTAAGGAGGTTGACACAGTGGGAGATTACTGCATGAAAGGACCAAAAGTGGGTGAAGACACTGATGCATTTAAACATTACGGTGTTACAAAACCACTAGATCACATCCATTTCCATGTGGTAATCCCCATTGTGGACAGAAAAGATAATTTTCACACCTCAAAGTGTTCAGACACCAAAAGTCTTCTAAACCCATGTAGGGAGGGCAATATCCCAGCTGACATCCCTTGATGCTTGTTCATACTTGCTACCCACTGAGAGCAGACAGAAATATTATTGAGCAGCTTCCCTTTATTTTCCTTCATTTTTTCTTTTGGGAACCGTGATGGGCCATCTGATATTAAAGGGACCACAAAGCACTTCCTGTCTGGTTCTCTTTTCCTCAACGTTACTGACAAAGAGCCAGACATAGAGCGATGAAAGCATGAGCAAATGAAAACCAGCTGTAAGTTAAAGGCAGTTCGTTGTACAAGAGAGTTCAAGGAGCAGCAGTGACGTTTCTGGAGCTTCCAGATTATTGTCCTGATTTGTTTTGCAGAAGAAGCTCCCAACTGTAAGGTGCTAAGACATGACATCCCTAGCAATGTCAACCAACTACTTAGAACATGTCTATGAAGAATCACAATCAATGTCTTAAAACATGCTCTAGTATATCTGGGATATCATTGAGGATCAGTATTCAGTAGGCAAGACTTTTACAAAGGTAATCTTTTAGGATATTAAATATATAAGATTAGGATGTCAAGTTACAGTTTTATTCACCTGATAAGGAGGGAAGTAAGTTAGCCATCTTTCAATATGGGTAGCATACCATCCAGGTGCTAGGCATCTCTTTTGGAGAGCTCTAAGCTCAGATGGGGCTCGGGGTCCAGCTGTGATCACCTGATAGAAGCTGAATTTTAGAGCTGCAGGATCTTCATGTGATCGCTGATGCTGTAAAAGAAGTTACATTGCTGGAACTTTACAGACCACAAAAGTTGGGAAAATAAGACAACACTTGTTGGTCTTACTGACCCTGCCATGACTGATTATTTACATTAAAAGTTACTTAAAGAAGTCCTCATCTGTATTAATTCATTGAAAATCCTGGGATAAACATTGTTTGTATCGATAAATATTGTTTGTATCAAAAGAAATCAGAAGCTAGACTGATAATAGCAGTAACAAAACAGAATGTATAAATGTTTATTTTCAATAAACTGAGTGGCAGGTTTTGTACAAATGAACTGGGCATAATAAACACAAATACTAAGAAGATCTGCTTCTAGTAGTTTCATATTTTCTTTTTGTAGCTTACACAAGGTAAATACTCAGAAAAGCAAATTTGAGCACGGGTAGTTATGAGAATCATTGGATAATTCAGGTCAGAAGGGATCTCGGTAGATTTCTAGTCAAGCCTGCTGTCCAAAGCAGGGTAAGCTATGGGATCAGATTCAGAGCTGTGATTACTTCTCACCAAAAAATAACATAAAATATGTCATAGAAGTTCTAAGAACTTTTTTCTCTTTGGAATGTTATACTTTTTTAAAATATCTTTATTTTGCCAAATTCCTGTTCAAATCTGCAGACCAGAAGAACAAAAATTTGTTAATCTATCTTGTATTTTAACCATGAACTAGATAACTGTGTCTATAAACTGATTTTTGTACGTGCTGATTACATAAATTTATAAAGTAAGCAAGCATTTTTATATGCTTATATTACAGGCAGACTTTTGAAAAGGTGGTTTCTGGTATTTAAACCCTTGAAAGATTTTCAGGTTTACACTGACAGATACCTCAGGCCCAAGGGTGATCATATGTGGTGCACTGACTGATGAATAAAAGCTTGTATTATCCAAATCCTTTATATACATAGATACTGAAAGGACATACAAGAGAGGATTCAAGGTGGAAACCTTCATTTGTGCCTGCCTGTGCTCTTTAAAGTGCATACCTGATACCAGGAATACGCCCGATCAGACGGGTCAATGAGGATGGTGATGATCTTGGCCTTGGGGATGAGGGAAGCAGCTCGCTTAGGAGCTTCCTCAGAATGGAAATAGTTGGCACTTTTCTCAAAGAGGAAGTCAGTTGTGACATTAGAAGGAGTGGGGAAGAAATCCATGTACCTAGGAAAGCAACATCATTCTCAGAATTACTTAAAAGTCACACAAAGGTTGACAAATCTGTTAAGTATATTTTATTGTAAAATAATCAATTAAAATAATAGCCTAACTGCCAAATAAAAGCAAACAGAAGTTTACATTATAGTTTGATCATATTTTACTTGGTACTAGCTTTCTTCTCACTATATATAACTAGACATTGCAGCTATTTCATCCAGCTAACTGGATGAAAACGTTACAATATTCATGTAGCTTCTTAAAATTAGCGAATTCTCACTTTTCAGCCAGAACAAACTCCTGTCAAAGCCAAATTTGGCCTTTTGCTGACATCACTTACAGTACAACACCGTAAGAAAAGGATATTCACAATTGCTTTTACTCAAAAGAGCTCATTTATTTGGGGAAGATGCACTGAAAAAATCCCCCACAGCTTCATCAGGTAAAAGGGTTCTAAGCAGTGACAGCATCTTTCACTTCTTGTTCTCCGAGTCACATTTTTGTGAAAACATGGCTTGTATTCCTTCTAGTTTTCTTTGTGAGCTTTCTTCATCCTTTATGAAGTTGCAGTTAATTTCCAGCAATCTCCTATGTCACATACAGACTTTTTATCCATGGCCCTCGGACCACTTTTCATTATTGTTGGGGAAAAGAATAAATGGGAAATGTTGGTCTTCTTGATTTTTCAGTTAAACTTTGTATTGATAAAATAAATGCCATTTAAACCAACCTCTTCTGAAGATCATGCTTAAGGACTGACATTTCTTTCAATGCTTAGACTTTGTTCTATTCATAGAAGTAAGCTACTTCTAATACAAATGACATGATTTTGTTGGCTTTGAAATTGTGACCATTGCAGTCAAGGCCAGAAGACTTGGTAGGATGGAACTGTCTGGTGCACATCGGTTTTCTTTAGGACACGGATCTCACAAGATGATGATTAGCATACAGGCACTGATTACAAGGTACTTAGAGAAAAGGAAGGAATCTACAGTGGTTTAAAGAAAACTGAACTCTGTGACACCCAATTCTGAGAAGTTAATATGCATAAGCAAACATTGTCAAGTTACTGTTTTGCGCTTCTTTGGCACATGAATGGATACCTGTCATCAGAATTGTGCGAGGGAAGTGGGCTGGCCTTCAGATGACAATTTTCTATGCATTAGATAAGAATAATTGTTGTGGATTCATTCAAGGTCTTAAGAGTAGCAGCTGGTAGATTACCTTGTATCAGTGAGACCTAAATGATGTCATGCGAAGGGCTGATGGATGGGCAGGTCCCTGTGTAATGTGTTCCAAGTTGCATTCAAAAATTCTGCTACAAAAGCTATTGCTAGTCTCACATGCAGACTGTATGTAAAAAAGCTGAAATAAGAGGACAACCAAACAGAAGAGAATGAAAGACTGTCGCTGCCCTATTAAGTGTTTCTATCTGCCTAATGCTAATGCAAATATCTGAGAATATGATACTGTTTCTTTGAACAATGGACTCTATTTCCCAAAAATATTAAGGCTGATTTGATGAAAATGATGAAGGTATCCTAATTTCTGGTCACAAATAAAATTTTTAGAAACTCATGACTCAACCTGACTGCATGACCTCAGAATGTTTTACCAGAACATCAACAGCAAAGAAAAAGGCCAGCTTTGAAAGAGGCAGTAGGTACTACAGGCACATCTGCTCTAGATCATATATGGTGTCATTATGCTGTTGTACTGAAGTCCTGGTAGCAGACTGAGTAAATACAAGGCAACGAGGACTACAACCTTAGTAGGGCAAAGCTCAGAAGGCTTTAGAGAAACTCGTCAAAGAAATCTGTAACAGTGCTTACATAAAGAAATGCATCACTGGTCTATTTAGACTTCTCCATTTCAAAACCAGAAAGATCAGTTCTCATCTTACTGTTCTGTCATCTCTACTGGGAGATTACAATATACATCTATACCTCTTTCAAGACCGCAGTACTGAGGTTGCCGAGGGCTGAAAACCCTCTCCTGCTTTTGTAGTTAGCCCTGGTCTAAATGTAAGCTTGGACAAAGACTAAATCAGAGTCAGCTCTGGGAAAAGCTGTATCTCCACAACCGTAAAAGAAATCGAACTGATTGTTATTTGTGAATACTCTTGCCTTGAAGGAATCCTAGCCAATTAATGGACTAATGAGGAGAGACCTTGTATCTAATTACCATTTGGTAAGCTCATTACATGCCAGCATTAAAGTACACTATCAGACTGAAGGTCTGAGAGATTTGTCTGGCACCCAGTACGCAAATCTAAGAGTTAAGCAACTACATCAATGGGTAGTTCTGAGTATCCAAGACTTCACTGTGAGAACGGGGCAGGGGTGAGTGGGGCAAGTAGTGCAGAGGTACAGAACAGCACTAAATGGGTGCTGTAGAGGGAGAACCTGTCAAAAGGATGTACCTGCATACAGGTTGACCGCTGGGAGCTTTATGCACCAGTGCTGTGTTAAGATGAAAGTAATTTGGCACAGATCTAGCAGACAAATTGTATCTGCATGTTAGGGAAGCAGATATGGCAGGAGAAATGAGAGAAGCAGCAAAGTGGTCTTCTAGCAACATGAAAACATCAATTTTGTGGAAGAACTGACTCACTGTACCTAGGCTGTCTCCATCAGTGTGGACCTGCTATATCTCGCTTGCATGTCATCTTCTGTGACTTCAGAAGTCTCCACAGCAACAAGTCAGCTTTCTAATTTCCAGTCATTCAGCTGGCATCTACTGGTAATAACTGGCTGACTGACCACACTTTGTAATAAGCATCTGCTGCAACAATTATAACTCCGTTAAAACTAAGTGACTTAAAAAGAAATTGGATCTGGCATGTCTGCACTAAGATTGTATAACAGTGTTCACCCTGTTAATTTTATGGATCAATGGAAAGTCAAAGGCAAGAAAACTATTTTCCCTTAAACTTGGGAGAAAAAAAGAAACCAGGTAAGACATCAATAATCTTTTACTGTTGCTCCCCAGCCACTACAGCATGTTACCACTTTTCATCTTGTAGCCCTTTATATCGCAGCACTTCCTCAAAGTAAGAGAAATCAAAACGGCCTTCTAGGTGTAGCTATGTCTGGTGGTTCCCCCATAGTCATAGTGAACATGGCAGCAGTGACACATAGTCTTTTTTAGCATTGCTTACTAACTCTACAGAGACACTAACATTCTCCTAATTACCTGATCTTTGAAAAACATTGTGAGAGCCTTTCCTTGTCCCTCTTTCACCTGACTGCTATTTCTAAATCCTATTTATAGGAAAAAATGCCTCGTCCTGATATTACCTTTTTTTCTCTTAAGAAATAAGATTTCCAACAGGAACATCATTTTTGCCTCCATATATCCAACTAATAACCGTTACTGTCCCAGTGTCAAAGGCATGTGTAATGAGAAATACATATTTTGTTACTGTTTTGCATACATTAATATATGGATATTTACAAGAAATCCTCACAAAAGTTAATACATTTATGATAGTCTGCAGTAAGATTTATTCACTTGCATTTATTTATCATTTTAGAAGGACACTGAAGATTATTTTTTTATCTCACTACATATAAGCAGTTACCATTACCAACAGTAATGTCATTTTTGTATTGTTCACAATATATAAACTTTTATATTTATACTAATAACCCATCTTACCAATCAATCCCCCTGTGGTAGTTATTTCTATTAAAGAACTGTACCTCCTCAAAGGTTTTTGGGCTGGGGGAGTTACTAATGATGGAAGGATGCATGATCAGGAACAAATACAAGGCTGTGGTACCTGCAAATAAGATGAAAGTCCAAGATTAAACAAAAAAAATACACACACACACATTTTTTGGGGGGTCATGCCCACAGATGGACTAAACCAGCTTAATTTAATTTCATTTCATTTCATGTCAGTGAGGGGATGCTGATTTATGTCACCTAAGAATCTGTGCTTTCTGTGCTTTTAAACTGAAGACATTTAAAGAACTGTAAACAGTTAACGCAGAAACTGGAGTGCCAATGCTGAAATCTGTTTTACACACTTTTAATAACTGTGTTTTAAAAGTAATTATTGGTTTTTATGAGATTGTCACAAAAATAATTTAAAAATCTTGCACTCAGTAGCTATTGAGGATTGGTGAAGAAGAAACAAAGCACATAAGCAATTTTCTGATTACAGAGAAAAAAATCAACCATAAAGTTAATTTATAAACTGCTGCAACCTTGGAATTCAAACTGCCCATTAGGAACTCCTTGACTTGAAAGAAATGCCATGAAATAACCAGTTTCTATAAACCAGACACTTGCAGGACAGACATGAACTTGCAGTTAAGTACCTACACCATTTGAAAAACTGCTGTCCTTTCCTCCTTCCACTTTGACAAGATCTTGTCTATCTTGTCGATCTCTTTATCAAAGTATTATTCATTTTGACATAAAGCCAAAAAAATCTGACACACACCTAAACCCTGCATTTTCCATATGTGTACTGTCTGTTCTTGTAACTTACATTATTAAACTATAGTTGGATGGTATCTGAAAATAAAAAAATGCTATTAGACGATCAAGATCTCTACACAGCAGTCTGAGTAAAAAGTGATTAATCGGTATAATTATTTGAACTTACACATTGCCTATCTTTTGAAATACAATAAAATCTCACCAGTTTTCTGGGGTCCTACAACCAAGAATTTTGGTAATCGATCACAGGTTTTTTCTTTAGACCAGATATCTCTGTGTCGTTTGTCATCACAGGGATTCTAAAACAGAGAAGAACAACTAAGAATTTCATTGGTAATCATACCTGACAAGGTTCTCAAATTATCTTCATATAAATTACCAATTTTTCACCAATGTGCAAATATTCTTACCAGAAAATATTATTTTCCCTTATGACAGAAAACCATGTTATGTACTAAGGAACTATTTCAGTGATTCAGAAAGGTATCTGCAATGTAACCAGGCCAGAAACACTATCTAAAGTGTTGGTTTGTTCTTTTTTTGTTTGTTTGTTTGTTTAATGAGACAAGTTATGTTGAAGGAATGTGTTTTCCATTCTACATATATATATAGTTGCCCCAGCAATCCAACAGACCTCGAGACAAGATCATTTCTCCTAAGAAATGTCAGTATGTTCAACGGAATTATGCCAAAGCCAAATCTAATCCCACATACTTGAGACGTGGGAACAATTCAAAATCAATTCATTAATCACATAGAAATTAGGAAGACCTGAAATTGCTAATGAGTTATCTAAGTACTGACTTTTTCTTTTACATTACTGTAACAGCTACCACTATACATGCTGTAGTTTTTAAACTAAAACAGTAAATTAATTATAATTTAAGGATTTCCATTCACAAATACATATTCTGATCCTCCAGTTCAACTCGGTACGTAATACTGAATCCTGCTTTTTCATGTGCTGCTTTACAACTGAAGTTGTTTACATTTGTTTTAGAAATGCTACTTGCAAACAGTTTTTGACACTGTTTTTTGGCAGTACTGCACGGAGATGAAGGGAATTACCTATCTTCTAGGCTTAAAAAAATGTAACTGTATTCAGATTCACATGTGTTATAGACAAGAGACACCACATTCAGTATATGTTAGTCACTGTTACTTAGAAATGTCTTTTCTAAGTAATTCTAACTTTTCAAGTCATTTGGCCACAGGCTATTTTCCATCTTTTAAATTCATTCTCTCAACATTATGCAATGTTTTTGACATTTTTTCCCCTAGTTCAATGTTTTATTCAATAACAGCACGAATTTCAAGATGTGTATTTAAGTCCAAATTTGCAATCTTATACTCAGACTCTAAGTTGGCAATTCAATATCCAATGCTAGAAAACATTTGAGTAAGCGAACTTAAATACATTTTTATGTTTGCTTTAGTAAAGCTTGCTCCTTGGAATATTTCTACCAAGTCACCTCAAAAGGATGATATTTGGGATGCATATTATCACTCTAGGGACACATGTACCTCCAGCGCTCAGACTTGCCACTGAATTGGCTGAACCGTTGCCAGCGTGTGCACAAAGAACACGACAACGTTCACCGCTTGGTGCAGTAGTTTCTCTTTAGGCACTGTGCTCTCAGTGCTGGGTGATGGGCTGAAGACGTGTCAAATGCAAGGTCAGTGCAGGCTTCAGCCTTCGCAGGTCTCCGCATGCCTGATATTTTCAATTTGCTCACTTACAAGAGTGGGTTAATCAAGCAGCAGAGTTGATAACATCAATGTATTAAGTGGTCGTAAACTTCTTGCTTGGGCAGTTCTCAGCCGTTTGTGAGTAACTTTCTAATCTACCTAATCTATTTCTACTCGGCTAGTCAGTTTTAACATTAAGGTAGCCGTGGTCTTAATGCTCTTTTCTTTTCTCTTTTGAGATGCCCTCACATACTTAGAAGAAAGTTCATTTGTTTAATGGCCAGTTGCTAAAATATCCATGTACACCTCTGTCAAATGCTTGATTCCTGTTAGCTCCAAAAGGTGAAGAGAAATAACATAATGTGCATTTCCTGCACTTCCCACATTTCTAAAAGTAAGTAAAGTCACAAATAAAATTAATTGAAAATAATTTTAATTACACATCTTTATACATATTAATTTCACAACCTTTCTATTGAGATTTAAGCGACTGGAAAAACAACCACATACACTGAAGCTTAAGTAAGCTGTTTTATGGCACCAACCAGCAAACCTAAGAATATTACCACTTTTCTCTACAAGAAACTGAAACAAAGAACTTCACGAAAAACACCATTAAGATGATTTTTTTTCTGATCTCTTCATTAGCAAGCGTGCCTACCTGCCAGAGAGGGTCCTTTTGCTCAGGGAATAGTTCAAAATACTTGTGTGCCAGCTGAACCGGAGGAAGAGTCTGCAGTTTCAGGTTTGTCCAGGTATGAACAAAGTTGGCCAGATTCACAAAGGTGTATAACCCCAGGCGGTCATTTCCATAATTAGACAAATGTGTCATGAAGATGCTAATCTTCAGAAAACAAAATAAAGAAAGCGGACGTTGACTCCTTACATCACTAGATGGCAGTGTAACCACAGAGAATATAAATTCAATTTGCATTCTGCTCTTATTTAGAGTGGCAAGACTTTGATCACATTCATGTAGACCTTACTATCCTTGCTCTTTGTTGAATTGCATCCTTCTTCTCAAGTCAACTCAATGCAATCAATGAGGAAAATTGTGGGATAGGTACTATGAGCTCTGCGTGAACTAGGATATGCAATCCTACCCTAGGGTTGTATAATATTTACAGAATCTTTATGTAAATTTACTTAATGAAGAATACAGCAAAAGTAATACCCACAGTTTTACTTCAAGCGGAACACAAATGCAATATTAAAAATGTGAATTCTGTTTTCATGGAAGAGTAAAGAAGTCAGAGACCAAGAGGACAGCTGACCTCTACTGCTGTGATTTAAATCTTGTTGCTCCAACTGTAAGTTTTATAGAATAAGTAGCTCATCTCTTCTACAAAGCTATTCTGCAAGCACTGGGCAGACAGTCAAATCATACGCAGAAACAAACAAACAGAAATCTGAAACCTGATTGAGTACTTTCAAATAATTGTGCACAAAATACTCCCCCCTCCACCGCAAAAAGCCCAATATCCCATCAGTTGTAAGGCTGCTTGTATTTTGTTCTTCCAATACCTTACTGCGAAACTGCTACTCAGATAAATCCTCCCTGCTCCATCCCTTGGTCCAACTGCACTCACACACCCAATGGAAGCAAAGTTTGTTGTGAAGGTTTCTCACAGGAAGGGCATGTTTGGATGCACGTAATCCGTGCTGACGAGCGGAGCGGGAATATAACAGACGGCAAGGATGGTCTCTCAGGAACTGAGGATGGGCTCCATTTTACAAAATGATCCATTTTCGAAGCAATTTTTCACCAATGAAACAGTCTGTTCTTACGCTAAAATCTGCAAACCCTTGCCTCTCTAGCAGTGGGGGGTTTTGAAGTGTTTTTTAAAATAGGAGAACTCTCCCAAGATAAACTCTCCAGATTAATTTCCACTAAAAAATTAGAAACGTGACTTTTTATAAATAAATCTGCTAATGCCATGAATGGGCAATTTCTATTTAAAGTAAAACTTGATGTAAGCCACTTGAAAACGAAAAAGGCTTATCATGGCTGTAATTCTGAAATCAGTTCAGGAACTGAAATTAATCTTTTGTAAAGGAACACCAGCCTTCAATTTAAAAAAAGGAAAAAGAAAAGAATGAAAAATTTGAACCTACAGCTTTATTCTTTTGTTTCAGAGTATTTAAAACACTGCCTTCCTTTGATATAAAATGTGTAAAGCTATTCAACTGCTATTTTTGAACACCTAACTGTACCACTCCAGAGTACTTGCAGTACACAGAAAATGTGTTTTATCAATAGCGTCATTTGGCGACACCTCTTGGCTTAGAAAGTAAACTGAGGGCTTCAGCGTGTCTGACTCAAGAAAAACCAGAAGATACACACTGCTAAATCATAAGCATACAATCTTTCTTTTCAGATAGGAGTGAGATTGGGAAAAAAACCTCGCCCCCTTTAAGCAACCAATAATACGCATTTTGCCAAATGTATAACCTTTTCAAGTTTCCTCTTATATTTCAGTTCTCAAAGCAGGAACAGGCCAGCCAGAGGACTACGTTGTTCTCAACAAAGATACAATCAGAGGGTTTCCATAAAAAAGGTTAACTTGTTTTCTTGACAATCTCTTTCTTTCCTACACGTGAGTTTGACCTCTGACATTTATAATGTCAGTTCACCTCCTGGCAACTCCTCACCTGCCAACAACTGGAAGAAAAAGCAAGAGAACTTGAAAAGATTGCTAGTTTGGGGAAAATATGTATTATTCTTTCCCTGAAGGGAATATCACTGTAATTTTAAGAATGTCAGAGTGGAGGCTGGAAAATTGATCGGACGTATAATCATAAATAATTTCCAGCATATGAAACTGTGTCAACGAAGGGGGAAAATATATCAGAGATCTTGGTTCCTATTTTACAGTTATTTTTTAATGTCAAATACTTTATGGTTAATTATTTATAACAAAAAGAAAGATGAGCAAATGCTGGTTTAAAACATACATGACTGAATCTTATAAAGAAGTCCATACTTAGTGTAACCAAGTACATCCTCTAATATACAACTTTACATTGTAGAAAAGGTCTCCTTTACTTCCATATGGCATCAAAAATATTACAGATCAGCTGAGACTATCTTCCAGGAAAACTGGAGCAAAAGTTTTTCCCCTCCTGTAGATACTGCACAAATTCCTGGTAAAATCACTAGCACTACTGTGTAAAATTGGCAAACTACAACCCTCTGCTTCATAGAACAATGAAACATTGCGGATCCGGGGCCTAACCCACCTGATCTGACCTGAGAACTACTTACTCTTCCTTTCAGCTGCAAACATCTTCACAGGCTAAGCTAGCAGCCTGTGTAACAGGAGCGTGATGCTGCAATGGCCGCATTCCCATTTCTCCGAGAAGGATCGTGGACCATTTTGCATCCCAGGAATCCCTAGGAGAGGTGCCCTACAGCACGGGATGCCAACCTGCCAGCCATGCTCTCCTACTCTGCGGGCGTTCCTGCGAGTCTGTCGACAACAGCTACGCAGCCACAGCACTGGGAGAGACATATAAGCTGATCCTCCGGTTTCCCTGGCTACAAGGAGAAAATGATATCCAAGTGCCATTTTGAGGGATTTCACCTTGGCGCTGGCCAAGCTGCAGGGGATGGTGCGTTCCTACCCACTTCCCTGCTTTCCCACCAAGTTGTGCAGAAGGACAGACACTGATTTCATTACCTTTCCCTTTGCAGGTGTGCGGTCTCGCACCAAGACAAAAGATAATTATTACTTTTTGCCTGTCATATTGTATTATGGTGCTTGGTTTTGTTGTATCATACCACATTCTGTTTCATTCAAACAAATTCTTACTAATGAGAATGATTACTCTTTCTGTGCTACCTAATAGTTAGCATGCTATGTTATTAAAGATTTATTCTCTTAAAACCACAGATCAGGAGATATAAAAGGAATCCTTTATGGGCATCTCAGAAGACCAGATCTAGCAAATAACACTATTTATTCAATAATCTCGCACCTCTGGGAAATGCTGTAAAATATAAGTAGAGCTTCATATATTTCTTTATTCCTTCTTCAAATGGGAAGCAGCTGTGAATGGATTTGTATTTACTCTAACAAGCATCTTAGCTTCCCTTTCAGTTAAAAAGAGCTTATTTGATTTTATTATTCCCAGCCTTCTTCTAAAATAATTTATTTCAGGGCATCTAAGCATTTTCTTTATCTCAGTGCAAGAAGGATCACCCTTTTTAGCTGTTCCTCATAAACAAACTATCATCTTGGTTGCACTTCAATGCACACTCTCCATGGGATTTAACATCTTTCACGAGGGGACTGAAATGGCATGCAGACAATTTTTAAAATGATGCTTTGGGTCTAAATCTGGCCTCCGGGCAGCAGCTCCTTTCTTACTCCCACCCATCTTTGGATCAGAGTAGCAAAGGTGCTTTACTCAGCCTTCTCGCAGAGCCTTCTCAGCAGCTCTATGACCTGCTCCCTTCAGCTGCTCCTCAGCATTTCTGCACTCCTCCTTCCCCAGAATGAAAGGGCAGAGGGCCACTTCTGTTCTGCTCTCCTTCCCAATCCCTCATTTTACTTGGGATTCTGACTAGTACTACAGAGATGTAGGGAAATGAGGACAAGCACTCAGGAGAAACAGCTTTTATCTTTTTGAATGCTCATTCTGTGCTGCAGATTTCCTTACTACAACATTTCCCAATTAGAGGCAATAGCTTCTAGGTCAACAAATTAGAGTTGAGACCGAGATTGAGTTGCTGCTATTAAATCACATGTATCAGGAAAAGATGAACCAGCATGATCTAATTTATGTATCAAGAACAGAGAAAACAATAGACGCTTGACAAACAACTTACAAAAAATTAAAAAAACGCAAGAAGGTACCCAGCCTCTAGCGATGGTATTTTAGCAGGCTGGATATTTTTAAAAAAATTGATCACTACAAAATCAACAGTATTAGTATGCTGCACCTATTAAAATTACACAATAAGTATACTACTAACTAAGCTTCTACAGTCTTGATAACAGTTGTTCTTTTCCTGACAAAACCAGAGGCGCCTGCTTCCCAAAGGAATGACATTACCCTTTCATTCCCAAGTGTGAGAAGCCCCTCTCACAGCTGCTGGCTTGTGCCATGTTTGTGTTCCTGGCTTCCTCCCCCTGGAGTCAAGGGGTCTCTATTTCTGGAAAGACAGGGATGAGAAGAACCATTCAAGGATAGTTGGAAAGGCTTTGGTTTTTTTTTCCGTCCTTACCAAGCTCCCTGGTATTCTCTACACTGGGACAGAAATGATTTATGGCGAGCAAGACTAGCTGCTCTGATGGAAAACAGCAGAGTAGGTATCTTTGCGTTGGGCAACTTGCAAATATTCCCACTCCCTTCCATACATCCTGATAAGCAAAATGCACCTTGCTTCATATTCAAACTCCATTTAACACAAACATTTTGCAGATGAATAGGTTGCACTTACAACTCACTATTATTCTTCTTCATATTCCTTTTTCTGTTTATACCTCCTTAATGGCGTACTGCATCAGGAGGGCGTTTTTGATTTGGTTTCAGTTACAGGAATAATGCAGGATAGACAAGAAGTCGCAATGCCTACAGCAGAGTGGAACAAATTAAGCATAAAAGCCTCTAAAAGAGTAAAAAGCCCATAGAACGTTAGTCCACTAAGCCAGTGGTCTCCAAACTTTTTTGATCATGCACACCTATTAGTAATAATTTTTTTGAGCACGCATCGTCAATGTATGTATATTTATTTATCAATTATATATTTCTAATACTGAAGTTCCAATATTTTCTTCCCACACTCAAAGGGATCACCTTGTGCACCCCTTGAGATGCACATACCCCACTTTGGAGACCTCCGCACTAAGCCGTCAGGATGGGACTGTAACCCAACAGCAGAGAGAAAACTCCCTTTCAGAGGTTAGCAGTTCCTTCTTTGGAAAGCATCAGGGAAGCGGAGGGAGGACTCAGACCTGTAGTGACATCGATGTTGTTAAACAGATTCATTAATATTTTGGCATTTCCAATCTGGAACTAGAAGTGTTGGTGTAAGAAAAAATTGGTAATAACCATTTCTTACAGACTGGGCACAGCTTTCATTTTTTTACCACATATAAATCTATTGCAGGCAATCCAACTGGAATAAATTGATACTATTAAACCAGTCATCAAGGTACTTTTGTCACAGGCACTGTGTCATCCTCCAATCTGTGCAACAACATTAAAAGGCAGCATTGAGGCCTCCCAACTCAATGAAGTTAACCACAACACTTTAAAACGAAGTTAAATTATGATTGACAATTAATTAGGTGATCGCTGCTAGGCACTAGAAGCAGATGCATTACCAATTTAGTATATTGCTGATATTTTAGCTACTGAACAAATGTTTACAGGCCACAAGAGTATGTCTAACTCTCAGAACGCCTATATTCCAATTAATTTGGCATTGTGCACACTCTGTTTGCAGTTCTGATACTGTCTCCATGTTACTCAGAAGAGTTTTGTTTCACATATTCAGAGTCAGTAACAGCTGGTTTTTATCCATTAGACTAACAAAGTGATAGAATAATGAATTAGATTGCAGTCTATGCTTGAATATGTATTTTTAGTAGTTGAAAGATATTCCTTTTAGACCTGTATGCTACTAGAAAAGCTGTGTTCAATTCCACCACAGAGAGATTCCAGTTTGCAACTCCCTTTTTTGTTCTGAGGCTGTCCCGCTGGTTTCACAGCTGCTGTGGATCTGTCCACTTGCAAAGACAGCAAGCCAACTAGTTGAATTTGATTTACATAGCAGTGTCTCCACTACAAATACAATGGAGCCAGGGAAGATTTGCATGATCAAACAAAATTACATATTTGGTGTAGTTCTGAATTATTAATCTGATGGTTAGGAAACCTGAGTTTGTTTTCAGCTGCTGCACAAACTTTCTTTGCCTTTCTCTGTAAATTGCTCGTTACCCTTGTGACTCAGTTTCCCAGTTGGCAGTACTGTCCAAAAGACTTGCTTCACTAGTAGCTGTAAACCACTCATACAGGGCTTTCCACCTGAGAATTTTGAAGAAGGGCAGAGTTTTGTTATGGTCCACAATTTCAATGCATTTGTTGTACACTGTTACAAGGAATCACCTCTAATTAGATAGCTAATCCCGTCTGTTCCTCAGCCTTTCCATGCTGCCTGTTCATTTGGGTTCTTTTATATTTTGTCTGTTCCATCCACAAAATACCAGACTCTGGCTTTTACAGGTGGGTTTTGAAGAACAGATAGGAAGGCAAGGAATACTTGTATTTTGCAGTCAACCCAAACGCTAGGCAAAACTCACTTCCCCCCTGCCCCAATTCACGGTAACTCCCCAAACTATTGAGTTCCCAAGAGCTCCTAAAAAGGGAATCGGAGGACAGGGAAGAGATGAAACTGTTGCCTTTCTCACCCTCCCATGACATGGGCCAAGCCTGCTGAAGTGAACCAGCCCACCGGAGAGGCCAGGCTATGCTCCCAGTGGTGCTACTGGGGGATGGCGACAATAAACCCCACACATCAGAGCTCAGGGAGGTACCTGCACATCAGTGTGCTTCTCAACACATTTGTCATCTTTCCTGCCTCTCACACTCAGTACGATTAAACAGGAAGTTGTGCAAAGTGGGACAGACAGAAAGGGAAGATTTGAGCCTGAATGCCTTCGGTTTTGTATTTTCCTCTGTAGTCTCAAAGCCTGACTATTCATCTTGTTCAGGGTCACAGTAAGATACAGTAGGTTCTGCTGATGTGCATATAAATCCTCCCATTTTCAGTCCTAAAGGAGATAATTTCTCCCTTGCTACAAGTCAATTAGCTTAATAACAGCTCTACTCACTGTAACTTGGGAGAGGTAAAAATTAGAGGAAAATAATACTTAGAACTGAATGCATACAAAGATTACAATTATTTAAGATCAATCAGACACAGGGCCTAAACCATTAGCAGTCTTCCCTCTTGATCAGTTCTGCTGTAACCATACGGAGAACACACAGCTGGCTACACATTAGATTCATTGTTGGGCTGTCAACCGTTTGAAGGCTTTCACCAAATTTCTCTCTACAGGGCATTTTCCTTTTTCTTTAGATCTGTAGACACATAGTCCTTTGTAAGGAAGTGCATGTAAGTGCATGTCATGCAATCACTGTATTCTGTTCTGCTTGTTTTTCTTGAGGGCTGAAAAAGTATAGAAGATTTTCATGAACCGTTGTTTTCCCTTAAACATTCGTCTTGTAGGACAGCAAAGGTCCCAATCTGTATCTTCCATCGTTCAAAGGGTATTTTAGGACTGGGTAATGTGTGACTTCTACAGAGTTAAACTGAAACACTTTACATTTTACTTATGCTACTGGAAAAGGGGAAGCATACAATATTGGTTTAGACCATGTCTCTCATCGAAGCTGCAGTCTTATATGAAGAAAAATTGGGTTTACTAGATTACTTGGATTTTAGAATCACAATATACCTTTCCACATCATCATTTGAAAACTAAACCAAGCAGATTAACAAATTGGAATAAACTTTCGGAAAAAATCTAAAGAACTGGTAGAAAGCAGATGAGATATACTCATTTCATATTGTTTATCTGCTTCATGAATTTTATTATTGAAACTTTGCACTTAGAAAAACAGCAAGCTTTTCCATATAAAAAAATCAATAGAAATAGTAGGTCTGTCCTGCATTTAGCCTGTTTATCTAGTGCAGCATGCTGTCTACAGAAGCAGATGGCATCAGAGATATGAACGAGGAAAGTACAGGATACCCTACAGCTGGGAGATGTGTGAAAGACAATCCCCTATGAAAGTCTTCCCTGCTTTCAAGGGTTACATAAAGCATGGAAGTTTGTAGTAGTTAGTAAGACATGGATTCCATATAGACACGAATATCCAATCAAATTTAATTCTGTATTTCAAATCTTAGTAAGTTCCTGATGTCAAAAACACTACCTTGGAGGAAGACCCAGATACAATTCTCATTAAAATTCTCATCCTTATTTAATGGGCTATCCTCTGGTTTTCTGTTTCAAGACAGGTAACAGGAGTTCATTGCCTAGGTACTTCATGCAATTTCATAGTTGTTTCTGGTTTTCATCTCTTTTCAAATATAATCAGTCTTGATCATTTTGATTTCTCTTCAAATTGGAGTCTTTCTCAGTCCTTCATAGTCCTCTTCAGTCAACTGCTTCCAGTTTTGCACATAAGATTGAGTCTGCAGAGTGTTCTGGATTAACTCGTACCACGGATTTCCACAACTTCATTATACACCTCTCTGCATTATTTTCAACTCTATTCCTTCCACAGTGTCTTAATGCCTTAAAGAATAAGGAACATGGATATACCTATGTATTATCCCACTAAGAGGAAGGGCAATGGGAAGGAAATGGGAAAAATCCCGCTGACTTCGCTGTGCAAAATGTGTGGATCCACATGTTCCTTATTGGTTCGTGTACATTCCACGGAATCCAAATATACAAACTCACGGATAGCAACCTTTCTCTTCCGTTACTCTCTTACGTAACATCTGTTCGCAATAACGCCTTTTTAAATTGGCTTAACTATAAGCAAGTTATTTCACAGAAGAGCGAACTCATTTTCCTGTTGTCTGTGTAGCACAGAGTAAGCTAACACACCGTTTGTGTCAGCTTAGGTTGCTGGCCACGCGGCCTCAAGGAGAACAAGAGCTGTTCACCATGTTTGCCTCTTACTGTGTAGCCTCCATCAGCCCGGTGGGACAGGTGAGTGAATTCCAAGCATTCATCTGACAATAGCTACTCTAATAGCTCATTCTAATGGCTGCTCTCATGAGAGAACATGCACATCATTAGAGGAAATGCTGCAATATGCCGTGCTGTCCTTCAGAGAATCCTGTTCCGGTCACAATTTTTACTTTTCCTGGAAAGATGAAGGGTGCGTAGCCCTTATGTTTATGTATAATCGTAACATGTATAGCTTATTCATAAAGATAGATTTGTTAAGTTACTGTTAATGACTGAACAGTTCTGTTATATATCAAACAAATAATTTTGCAACAGATAGCCTTAGTTACTCAGTTAATTAAGGTTTGGTATTTAAATCCATTGCAACACACATGGAAGCTAAAAGAAGCTCATTTGTAACTTAGGTCTCTGAAGACTGTATTGTGTCAGTGCTTTTTGAACTGTTCTGGTCTCAGTTCTTCCCTAGCATATATTTTACTGTACAGGTTCCACATCAACTGCCGACAGAAACAATGGCTATGGCACAGACAGGTAACTAGTACAGACATTTTCATAAAGAAGCAATATGTATGTATGTTCCTAGCTGCAGATGAGGAAAATATACAGTGGCAGACAAAGAAATAATCAAATAGTTTTTATAAAGGCATGTTCAGTTCAGCTATGTTTAGTTTTGCTTGGTTCTTAAGTCTAGTTATTTTCAGAGTGGTTCAGAAGTATTGAGAGTCTTGTCAGTATCAATGGGGATTTATTAGCAAACCTGACAAGAAATGACACAGTTGATGGCAGTGTCTATACCTACGTCATCATTATATATAGCTCAAAGTCTAATTGCTCACTGCCTTAATCATTTACAAGCCATATTTAGGAGACTGGTACAATTAATCCAAGAACTTCACTGAATATTGCAGACAGAGACAGATGAATCTGCAGTAACTGAAGATTCTAACAAGTTTATCAGGAAAAATACTTGCTAAAAAGTTTTAAAGTCAGTACAGTGCTAGGAAAAAAAGTAACAATGCGAAATAAGAAAACAAAAGACAGCTGTCTGATTGGATGAGATACTTATCACTAAAGACTTCTACAATCCATGTTTTCCTTGTGGCTTTGCTAGAAAATTCCCTGGCTAAGCTAGTCCAAGTCACACAACCTCACTCCAAGTCCATTATCCAACAGATAATGTGGGGAAAATAATGCCAGTATACTAATACTACGGGGCTGCTGAAGGCTGCTCCCCGCCCCCCTTTCTTTTTTTCTGTAAAACATTCTGTGCAAGATCCTGATATAGTATTATCTTGCCTAAGGGCCGCTGAAGTCAGCAAGATCTTTAACAGAAGACAGACATACGAAATATTATTGGAAAAGTAGATAGTGTGTTATATTACTACTAGGGTTTTTTTTCAGCTTGGTGGCACTTCAGCATTCTAGATGCCTTATGAACACAACGGGCATAGCTGTCAAGATCACTTTACGGCCACCATCAGATCGCAATCAAGCCGGCAGTGTGGGGACATAAATGCATACCCAATAAATACAGCTTGCCAACCACAAGATTAGCTACTCCAACAAACCGACTTGTAGTTCCCATATAAAATATAACGAGCGGAGATCATTTGCAGAGCAGGATTTCCTGATAATTTTCTTACCTGCAGGACTTCCGACTGTACAATGCCCTGGGAACAGGGTAATAACGCTGGTTCTCATGTCAAAAACCTACAGATGCACATATGGTCCTGTGGTTTTTTGTGGTTTATTCTGCAGATTGTGGTTGATCTAGCATACTATAGGAAGCAGAGCCTCTCTTGTGAATAGCTACCATTACACAGCCAAACCGCAAAGGAATTTTGGGCTTTATTCTTAACGGCATTTATTTCAGTGTAGGGTACTCAGTTTCTAAAGCCTCAGCCTAGTAACTTACACCTCAGAAACTATATTCACTTAAGATCAGTTATTCAAACTAAACCAGGAAATAGAATGAAGGACTTTGTTAAGATTTAGATTTAATTTACACCCACATTTTCCAGTTTTGGAAACTAAATATTTATGTACTCATTATTGAGAATATTATTTACCTGACATTGTAATGATTCCCAGGTAATGTTTACTCTTCTTAGTTTTGCATCAGTGAAAAAATACTGTTTAGAAAATGCCTCATAATGGAATTTTTGCATCCTCTGAAAAGCTGTGTGTTTCACATTAAGAAGTCCCAGCAATTTTGATGAAAACACAGGAAAGCTTATGAAATCCAAAATGCCACTTCATAATGAGACAAATTCCTAAAGCTACTTAGTTTTCATTTTAATGTCTAATCTTTGCCCAACTCTGACTTGCAAATTATGGTATAAATACATGTAATACTTAAAAAACACAAAGATGCAAACCCTAATCTTTAAATTGATTACATGCCAGGCTAACACTCAGAACTTTAGAAACTGTTTATAAGCAGATGTTTAAAACCAGACGCATCATCTTTTCAAAGGCATTCCTTAAAAGGATTGCAACAATTTGTCTCGGGCAAATTTTGGCCTAATACTCATTTACAGTTGTATTTAGAAAATAGCACATTTAACTTCTGTTCTTTTAGTCTGTATTATATTGGGGATATCATATTTCTCAGAACTAGGTGATCATACAGTCTACATTGCAACGCATAAATTGAAGATCTAATTGTAATATATAAAAAGGCATTACTGTACTCACATTCAAGGATGTCAGGCAGGCATGAACAAACTTCCATGATTAATACCACTAATCATGATTGATTCACCCGCTTATCTTGTCTTCCCCTCCATTCTCTTCATTCTTTTAATTTGAAAGGCTTATGCCTCAAGCAACCATATTAAATTTTGCTGTTTCCCTACTGTTGTAAGACGGTAAAATATTTTTTGGCTAAATTGTGGCTGTGTTTCAATACGGAATACGGTTTGTCCTGATTCAAAATGTTGTTACTATATGTCTTCCTCTAAGTCTCATTTGTTAAGCTACTAACTCTTAGTTAAAATCCATATATTGCCAAAGCATTGCTACGATACCAATACCCCCCATCCAAGGAATTTTCCAGGTCTCGTCTCTGTTAATACACTGTGCCTGAAATGATATACACCGTTAAAGTTAGGACTGGGACTACTGCCATCCTCTAGAAGGGAGATCACACGTGTGCTGAGGAAGTGAAGTTTTTATTTCCTAATTCTGCTATACGAACATGAAAAAGGAGAACAAAACACAGTAACTGCTCTCCAAGAACCAAAACTATACTCTGAAAGAATCTGAGGCTTGAAAAATAGACCTGCATATAAATTGCTGAAATAGCTGACAGGAGCTTTTTTCCTTTGGACTTCCATTAAATTATAGAAGATTTAAAAAGGGAACAAAAATATATAGGCTATTATGCCAAAGGATTTCCCTTTGGTGTTCTGAAAAAAATGAGTCCTAGTGATTACATTTGTATAAAACAGGTAAATTTTATTTATATGTTTCGTTTGGACTTCGGATCACAAACTCACCTAAAAGCTTGTCTAAAAAAGGTCAGTTTTGATGCAACTGACCTAATTCCATGCCATTTTGAAGTACTATACTGTTCTCTTCTGTCAGTATTCTGTAGTTTCATAGCCTCGTTTGTTGTTTATTCTTCCATTAAAGATAATGTTAAGCAGATGTATTAACTACGTGGTTCATTTACTTGGATCTTTTTGTTGAACCTATTATCAATCAGCAATTGAAAATTCTCAAACCAGGTTTAAGCGCAAGCACTCCTGGCTTGCAACTTTCTCAAACCAATGAGTGTTCCCAACATTTCTGATTATGAGTTTGGCAGAGCAGGAAAACGGACTTCACCTGAGGTACCTGTCTCATAGTAATATCAGTTCTCAACGCTTGAAAAAATTAAATCTCAAGGTTCTTATGTCATGCAAAAGTAATGAACAAGAGAGGTTGCTACTACTGCGTTACTAACAAAACAGTTGTCAAAAAAAAGTAGAGATTATCTTTGTACAAGCAACAGAACATATATTAGACCTTAAATTAATTAACTGAAGAAGCAGAAGAGCTCACCGTGACTAATCACTACTATTTGGGAGACCCAGGAGATTAGCCTTGAAGCATTCAGTAACTTCTCCTTTAACTAATTTTTTAAAAACATTTCAAAATTACACTGTACTTACTGGATTAAGAACCACTGTGAAGAACAACTCTCCTCCTTGAATACTTTTGTCTAGTTCCTTTGGGCCTCCAGGATACTCTTTGTAGAAAATTGTGTGGGTGAATAAGCCACAAGTCTGCCTAGGAAGCACCTGAATTTATTTAAAAAAAAAAAAATTCAAGAGAAATTCACAAAACAAAAATGCTTATACTTCTAATGAGATAATAAATGCCCAATAAGTAACACACGTAACTGGTAATGCTCCTTTGTGATAATGGCTGGGTAGATTTGGCATCACAACTTTGCCAGAAGTCAAAAATGATCTAGTTGAATTTGTATACTGACAGATCAATAAACAGTGCTTACTGAAAGCAACAACATTTTTATTATCAGTGCAATCGTAACATTCAAAAATTAATCACATTTTGTTTGAAACTGAAGATCGATCTCAATCAGTAAGTTACAATTCAGCAACCTCCTCAGACTAATTTTGTCCGTAACACCTGATCCTAAAACCAAGTATTGAAGTCTGGTCATCAAAGATTTCTAAAGTTTTAAAATAATTTGAAACGTAATCTGAAATATTATCAATCTATGTTGTATTAATGAGTTCCACTTTTTATTTGAACTATGGCTTTGTTGTAAATTTAAACTGGAATTTGAAAGTCAATTTTTTATTCTTTTTTTCTTTTTGTTCTTAGGCATCACCACCAATAATTCTACACCGTCACATGATGAATTTTGCTGATAACTGTAAGACCAGTTGCAATAAAGTGTAGCGTAAACAAAATGTAGCGTAAACAAAAGTACTTTTGAAAACATGCAAAGAACAAGTCTTTTGAACAGGAAGAACTAAAAAATGCAGTTAGGTTTTCCAGTAGAACTTCAAAATATTTTCTATCAATTTCAGAAAATAATTTGCTGGAGAGTATTTCAATTATGTCTATTTTTTATGAAAAATCAACAGCTGAGTATTGATGTTCATGTATAATTTTTAACCTGGGATTGTTCTCAAACATTTTAATCTAATTTAGAACATTTATTATATGATAGCTTAAACTTTTAAAGCATACAAATCCCTTACTTGACATAGGCTGTGGTTTTATAGATACTCTCTTATTTCTTGAAGTTTCGTTTCTCAGCATCTTTTTTTGTAATGTAGAGGATACTGTGACCACAGATCATAAATTCTGTGTTGTCACAAAATGGATGGAGTTTGTATGTTTGCTATAAACTTGCATATGCCTTTTAAAAACCTTTGGATTTCACTGATGAAATATGACTACAATTCTTCACAGAGGCAGGGAATGAAGCTGTACTGGCTGGGAAACGCTCTGGCACATCTTACACAATGATTTTATTACTGAATGTATTCATCGCTATGAGCCTGCAGATGTAAAATATTAATGCATTTTGCTCTGGAGAACTGAAAGCTTCAGACTCCCAAAACAGGTGGTCTTATACAACTGTTCTTGGAAATAGATTTTTGGCCCCAGTGTCCTTGTGTTAAATCTCATTATGTGTCTTCAAATGACATGTTTTTACAAAAATTTATGAAAGAGGTTTTTAGAGATTTGGAGAGTCAATCAGTCTTCCTCAAATGCTTCACGCCCCCTGAGCATATCCACAACCCCATTATTTTACAGGCAGCTATCGCTTTGAGGAGAACAAACCGTAGCTCAAATCTGTACAGCGTCAGTTTTTTTCCTGGATGTCTGGAGATCATTTTAGTTTGCTTCATCCAAAAATAGATCAAAACTTTCAAATATTATTATTTTGCTTAGAAAAGTGGTATCCATGGCAACTCGAGGACAATACCAGAATTCTGTGATGAACTAAGTGGCAGTCTTGTGCTAAGGAACTTGACCCTCCACAACTGCTTGTTGCAGCCCGAGGTATAACACATTACACACACTAGGATCTTTCCCATTCACTGCTCTCCTACACGCTCCAAAAGAGAGTTGCTCGAGAACATACCATCAACTATTTTGGAAAGTTGTTTTGAAACGCTTCTCAGATAATAATGACAATATGTGAATCAGAAATAGCCTACGCCCCAGTGACCAGATGGTATTAGCATAAAGCCTTCCGTGTCAGTTGTGTATAACCCTTTTTGGCAAACACTGCTGTCAGCGAACAACACTGCGAGTTGCCTAATACAGAAAAACTGTGTGATTTGACCTGTGGCTGCCTTAAGAGTGCAGATTCATAGCCTGGCGGGAGGGTGGGGGATGTGTGAGTGTCTGCCTTCCCTCCAACCTTCTGAGTGTTTGCCCTGCATCCAGAGGGATGGCCTGGGCCCAGAGCCTAGCTTTGGGTTAAGCCACAGCGCAAAGCGCAGTTCACGTTTCTGTATGGCAGGAAGCAAAACAAGGGCAACTGTGCACCGTTTAAATGGAAGAAAAAAACCCATATTTATGCACTAAGATCCACATTCTCAGATAGCATAAACTGGCAAAACTCTTTTGCAGTTAATGGTACTATGCAAATTTAAAACCTGCTAGAGGTCTAACCAATAATATTCTGTTAAAAGATGCAAAGTTGACTTTTTCCTCGAGATCCCTGAACCAGTATTAACAGTAGGACTAGAATAGTTAACAGCCTGTTAACTGTTAACAGCGAGGTGCCTGGAGGCCACCTTCATCAGCAGTAACATCAGCAGCAGCAGGCTGATTTTAATTAACAAGATACTGTCAAATATATCTTGCTACTTATGCACAGCAATATGTGCTTCTCACAATGTGAACTTTCACGATACCATGCTTTTCCACTTAAAAATAAATTGTTCATAAAATGGTAGAGTGGTTGCAATATGAACATCATAAATACAACTTACCATGATATTTTTGTGGATGAAGCCTCGTCTATACCTTGCAGGTTTCAGATGCGGGTATTCTTCTGTGCTGGTAACTCTGATATTCCAGACCTTTTTCCAGGCATCATAAAGTTGAACATGTACTGGATAGACTCCAGAATGGTGTGGAGCCACTGCATAGCCCAAATCAGTTGGAATACCATGTTCCTAAAACATAACAGAACAATGACTGCTTTCACAAATTTAAGAAACTTGATGTTTTGGCATTTCTCAAATTCTTTGTTTGTGAGAGATCAAGAACAGGTCTGAAATGCAAATAATGGTGGTATCAAAATATGCTGATATGTAAGGGAGCTGGAAGGCAGCATGGTGAAGATGAAATGCAGGATTTTAATACAAAAGCCTTTTTAATAAATACTTTTATGAGTATGTAGGGAAGAGTGATATAGATGTATTTTTTGTCGATTTCTTCAATCGACATTAAACAGAAAGCTGCACTCTTTCAAGTTCTTGCAAGGAATTTGCTCATAAACTAAGAATTCAGAGAGAAAATTACTGGCACATATTCAACACAACAGGTAGCATTTGGCAGTTACAGTAACAAAAGTGTGATTTCCACTACATGTCCCTACACAATCACTTGGATTGTTAGCTGAATTTCACAGAGAGTCACTGCATTTCCTCTGCAGTCCACCTGAAACATAAAACCATATTCAAAAAACCAGCTTAACCATTTTGGTATCATTTTAAAAAAGGAGAAAATATAACCACTTGTAAAATCCTGAGGATAATAGGCAGATGTTGTAGACTAACCTCTTTTCTAATACACCTTCTATTTTTGCAGACTCCTGTCATTTATCTTGTTTACATACTGACCTTGCTGGTATTACCTTCTCTTGACTTCCGATGTATTTTCTTTGCAGTTTCTGGTTTCCAACATACTCCAATAAATTTTGACACCTTTTCTCCTTTCTTTCAGGTTACTTTTCAAATGAACAGCATATAGCAGATATTTCTTTGCTAGTCTGATTAGCAGCGTACACTGTCCATAAGATGCTGTTGTGTTGCAATGATCTAGAAAAACTGCCTTTGCACAACCTTTGAATTCTGTTTAAGAGTTTTTTATATTGTTTGAATTTGTGTGGTTATCTTCACCATATTTTCTAATCATACTTCACGTGCAAAGGTAAGAGTTGGTTGATATTTGGGTCTCTTCCTTTGAGCAAACTAGTTAACTAAGGAATATGAAAAACTCTGAGAGTCTTATCTCAAAGAAAAATGGGTGCATGACTTTAGTAAAATCGTCTTTCTTCACCTTTTCTGGAGCAGGACTGGACTACTGCAGCAAAGCTAATGTACTGGACTTAAAAAGCATAAATAGTCAGGATTCAATAGTAGACGTATCTGTTATAATTTAAATAGGACAACTTTACTAACAGCTCAAAACAAAGCAAAGTCACAAAAAGCAGCATTTGCTTCTGCTCTGAAAGAACACAAGAAGTAAGACTTTAAAGATGTGAAGCCTGCAAGGCAGGAAAGCTATTTTTTTTCTCATTAAAGGGCTACTTTGAACCTAGTGTAATGGCATGTGTAACAGGCAGGTACGGTTTAATCACAGTTAAGAACCCTACTTTTTCTATACTTAAAAAATGGTGACATTATTATTTTCCTTTAGCAATCTATGCCACACATAACGGGCCTAAGATTTTACCACCCCGATGCAGCATTTGGAATTCTCCTAAGGCCGTAGCACTCCTGGGTAAGGTCCAAACCCCCCCATCAGTGACCCTGCTGCACCCAGGGAGCGCGTCAGCTGCTGCTTTACAGCCGGGGTGCACCATGTGAAATCTGCCAAAGTAGGAATGAGTAAGATCTGGCCTATTGGTTTTACTGCATGGGGAGATAACAAACAGATACGCCAGTTACACAGCTTTACACTATTTAATTCCATCGCAGAAATTTCAATTCCTCTTCATTTTATCTTTTCTACTTCCCTTAAGCATGCATAGACATCAGAAAGAAAAATCTTTACAGAACACGTAAGAAATTGCATTCTCTAATGTCCCATTTAATCTCCATTCAGCTATAAACAAACGTCTGATTTTTAAGGGTTTTTTCCTCAAGTTTTACAATATGCAGTAATAAATACGTAATTAAAATCTTTCATTCTAATTATGAGCCTATCATCTTCAATGTATCAGTGTCTCCATTATTTCTTAGCAACTGCAATTCCCAAGTTGAGCCTTTCACACACAATATACACATTCAGTTTGATAATGCATGAGGCATCACCAATTTCAGCCTCTTTCAAAAAAGCAGGATACTCCTCTTTGTTACTAATTTAAATGTTTTAACCTAATGAAACATAATGAGTAGCTTCATGTCTGTAGGGCTATACATAGCTTCGGACGTGAAAAACACTTAATATAAGGTATCTGTAAGTATTAAGACCATTGAAAGCAGTGAAGAAAACAGAAATTGATGAAGTTACCTAAAACAGGGTTGAATATGAATTCTTCTAATAACATACTTTAATGGTTACACACTGTAGACTAATCCCAGAGGATGCCTTAGGTCACACCAGAACTACAAGAACTAATTTAATTTCCAGTGGAGCTTGCAATAGTACACAGAATCACAGAAAAAAAGGGAATTTTGGACACATGATTTTTAAATTTTCGTGGTTCTAACTTACATTGAAATGCTTTCTTTAAAGGAAACAGTAAAATTGAGCTGGCCTGTACTCAGTACAACTACAGTTTACAGTAAACTTGGTAAAGTCTTTTGTCAGAAGACAGCATATACTTTACTTACTTAAAAGCACAGTTTTCAAATACAAATTTTAATTGCTTGATATTCTAGGTCTATACCTTCCTCCTACACTCACTGACACATGACCATCAGCGCACTCTTTTTTGTTCTGGTATTTCAAATCCCCCTGCCCTTTCAAGGAACAAAGCCATTACCTGCCAGCTGAAGAGCCACCAGTGTGTTTTGAAAAGGAAGAAGTAAAATTAGGCTGTTGGAAGAGTAGATGTATTTCAGCAAACAAGTTACGTTTGCTGAGGTACTGCGATATAACATTTGTATGTCTTTACATTGGACTACTTCTTCAGACAAATACTAGGTACTACGTACGGCAGTTTGGTTTGGTTTTATTGTATGAGATTAACTGTAGAGAAAAGGTTAAGTCTGTTTCTCCGGTATCCAGACCTAAAGATCTGGTTTTATTTTTTCTTATATTCTCACCGAAACATCTTTTTTCAGAGCTTTGCTGTGAATAAATAATTAGTAAAGGCAATGCTTTTCAAAACAAGGTTTTATAAAGCTGATCCAAAGGAGGTATATAAGATGTTATTAGGTATCATGGCAGAAAAGTATCTTTGAAAATGTGGCACACTTCATTAACCCTAACATGCAGTGTTTTCATAAAATCATTTGACATGTTTTGATGAAGTATCTGTTCTTTCAGAAAACTGTTTTTTTTTAAATCTATACAATGGGCTATGTGGGAAAAAAAACATTTAGAAAAATACTGAAATAGAAGAATTTTTATCTATGTTGACTTTCCAAGATACGAACATATTAATTCTTCAATCTGAAAGAATTTTTCCATTCAAAATTTTTCATGAAACAATAACAAAAAAAAAGAAAAAAACCCAACAAAACAAACTTCAATTGAGAAGGAAATCCAAACTGTAGAGAAACAGAATTTTCACAGCACAAAACAGAGCGACTGCAAAAAGCACTGTGTCAAAACTTCCTTTTTTTTGCAATTCATTGAGATTAAAACAAATTCTACAAGGACTGATTTTCCAACAAAATAGGAATAACAGTTTCTGAATACCTAAATTCAATATAAAATGCAAAAATATAACTCACTAAAGCAAATTTTTTGTTGAGGATCATCTGCTCCACCAGCGAGGACTCATTGTGGAAGAGGTGAGGCTGCATGTGACTCCACATATGGGGAAACCACCAAAACTCATCTACAGACCTCAACAACAGGTCATCGCCTTCATCTTCCTCCTCAGTGCCTGGAGAAAAAAAAAAAAAAAAAAAAAAAAAAAAGAAAAAAAGAGTATCTCTGAAGTCTCTCCTTTTACTGTATTTCTACGAATGTTTGAAAATATAAGAAAGAAATTAGCATAATAAAATGTGACCATTTAAAGTACTGAGGATTTTAAATGCTTCCAAGTACATATTCCTTTTCCTGAAGTAATTATAGCCAAGTAAAAGACTGAGAGCCCCGTTTTCACAGCATCTTGAATGCATGGTACAACTCTGTCCTCACGTGCTATATCAGTAACATCAGTAGCTAAGGGACGGAATCAGAGTAATTGTATGAGAGACAGTTTAATACAGAGTATAAATGAAAATGTTGCCAACTCTCTGCTGGTATTCCTTATCCAATGTAAATTCACTCCCCAAACCAACTGCTTTGCCTTTCGTTACCTATGATAACGTGGAAGTATTTTTTCCAGCAGCCTTTTCAAAATATTATGCCTAATACAATTATTTTCCCTGCTAATTCCTACCTTTCTGATCACAGCCTATTCAGGAGTTCCCAGAAATCGGCATCTTTGAAGAGACTTTAAGGGTGGCTGGAGCTCGCCGAGACATTTCTTAGGCCCCAGGCCTGTCTTTTCAGACGCTCTCCTGCTTGTTCCTAAGGATGTGGTGAGGGGAGTGGGCCCTGCAGCCACTTCTAACTGTGGCGCTGACGAAGAGGAATCGCTCAGGCAGCAGCGTACGGCCCCGCCATTCTCCCACACCTCTCGTGCTGCAGCCACCGTGGTGAAGAAGCCGGTGGCAGGGCCTGTCCTCAGACCCTGAGCCGGCTGGCCACTTTGACGCTGGTAAATCTTCCCAGTCCGCGAAAGAAGCGCCCACACCCCAGCTACCCCCTGGGCCGAGACGGGCCCCTGCTTCCCCGGGTGCCAGTAGCGGGGGCTGGCCGGGACCCTCAGTGCTCCAGAGGCCATTCGTGTAATCCAAGGGCAATGACAGCCCGCGCTCGGTGCTGGGGCCCGTGCCTCGGCTCTCTCTAACCTACTCACAGAGATTCAGCCCGGGTACCTGACAGCACCCCCGGGATGGGAAGCGTCAGGGGCTAATGAGCTGGCAGATCAGGACACCCCATCCACACCCAAGCCCAGACATTTATCTTAGTCCCAGTGCACTTTCAATGACAAAGTCCTGTCAAAGGCAGCCAAATTTAAATAACCCCTTAATGGGCTGCCACATAAAGACTGTATGAGCTGAACTTTGACAACCTATAGCTTAACACACCTTCAGGCTGTGCCTGCTTCCTGCTTTTCTGATTGTTCCTACTCCCAACAACCACCACAACTTGACAAATCCTTTCTCTCTCTCAACATTTTGCAACATCTATTCTCCTTTTCCAGTCTTTTAGCCGAACGTTCAGCTACGATGCTTTCTGCATCCTTACAGCCATACTCTCACCAACCCTATATGCCGTTTGCTTACTCCTCTTTCCTTCAGAAAACCTTGTCTGACATACCTTCACTGCTGTGATTTTATTCCTCATTACCTCTGAGGGAACTACAGCAGTGAATGAAAAATGTGAGCAGACATATGTAATGATGTGTCAATATCTGTAGGATCATTAGATTTTAGGACTCCACGTGAGTCCATGGGGCCCTGTGTGATGCTCACATGCTATCAAAGAAAGCGACGGGAGTGCCTGAAGGTCATACAAGAGCCAGATCAGGGAGAGGAAACCATATCAAGCGAGACAGAAAGCCACAGCAAGGGCTGGGCTGTAACAGAGACAGGCTCAACTCATTCCGTTTACAGCCAGTAACGGGGTCAGTTTGTACTACAAACGTAAAATACCTTTGCCAAATCCTACTCAGCCAAAACCAGGAAACCCACATGCATGTTCCTTCCAGAGCATCTGAACTGTCAACCAAGGCAAAAGAAATGGTCTGGAGAGTACCTCTGCCTGCTGAGACACTGGCAGGTGACAAACTTGGCAGTCAGGACTGTTTTGCTGGGCCATTCTAGGCAAGAGAAAGGGCAGGAAGAGATGGGAATGGAGGGAGCAAGTGATGTCCTGAATGTGAAAAAGTTAAGGCATACCTAGACTCTCTGAACCGTGCGGGTGACACCTGGATTGCAGGGGTGAAACCTGGACCTATACCAAGTCTAGCTGAAGTCTGCTGAGCCCTAGAGAGACCTGTGGAGGGACTGTGCAGCCCCAGCTGCTTTCCTCTCCAGCTGTTCAGGTCTAAATAGAAGAAGAATTTCCCTGCCTCTTCTCTCCTTAGTATGACAACTAATACTGACCAAGGTGCACAGCTGAGCACAAGAAGAGTAATGCTCATCCCTCTGCTATGTAACACGCACAGCAGTTGAGCATATTCAAGCTCTGTGTATCTTTCTTTGGTTTTGAACAAATCCGGTTTTCGTTCCTAGTCTCAGCTAACATGTCACTTTACCTCCCTCTTTTCATATTAATAGCCCTCAACTATGACATCATCTTGTGTTGTCTTTTGCCTCTCTCTTCCAGGCTCTGAGGCTGTCCTATTTTGCATGTGTGTCTTGTCTTTCTGCTTGTCAGTAAAGAACACCTTCCCTCTTCTACATCACATCCTATTTAATACCTTTTGTTTCTCCCTATTTCTACAGTGGTTTAAGTATAAAATTATTTTAATGGGTAATATCTATCGCTGTATCTCTACTGTAGAGATTAAACTATCCAAAAGGATATGCTGTGGTAGTTCAATAGATCTCTCAATGAAGTCCACAGAAAATTTCATCCGTGGAATTTCCCACTCAACAACAGGTTGAACGGAACTGAATTTTAATAAAAGGGGAGGGCAAATTCAATTTGTTCCACAACAGCACCTAACACAGGCACCACAGCTTACTAGAATTATAGGTGCCTCATCCTGAGATGTTCCAGCCTACCTAAAATTACCACCTAAATTCTCTGTGTGCTCAGGAAATAGATGCAGAGAAAAATCCAGTTCACCTACTCTACCTGCCTCTCTCTCTCTCCACTTCCTGGGATAGCTTCTGAGCTAGCTCAAATTGAATGAAATTATAAAAAAACACAGTAAAAGATGTTTTTATTCCACCCTCAGGATTGATTTTACCGTTATCCAATGACACATATGTGACATGTATAACCCCTACAGAAAGCTGTCATCCCAAGCTTGGGCTGCCTCTTGCAAGGTCTCCTCCTGGCCCTCTGACTGCCATTTCTGCCTGTCCTGGCTTGCAGGAGGAGGAGGAACATTCCTCTTATTCAGGAAACTTAATAGTCTGACAGGACACTTTTCTGAAGGGCTTAGTCTTTTCTCTTAGAAACTGCAGCCTGGCTCTCCTGTTTCCATGTCATTGCTCTACTTATTGGACTATTATGCAAAGAAGGAGCACCACCACCTTTTTTTAAAAAAGAGAAACGTTGCTGCAAAGAGCTGTTTACCAACTCTACCTATATCGTTATTTCCAGACAGACTACAGCTCAAACAAAAGGTTATTCTGGTATAATAACTTTAGGAGAAAAATTTGATTCAGCAAATCACACAAATGTATGTCCCAAAGCAACCTAGAAGAAAGAACAATTTGATTATTTAGTTACCCTGTTACGAAGGAAACTTCTCTCTACTCAGCCCTCAGTCTCTATCATTCCTACTTTCCTCATACTACAAAGAACACCAGCAAAATGAAAGTGATTTTAGTATTTTATTCTTACCTGTGTGATAAAATTTCCCTGAAAATCCCAGGTTGAAAGTAAAATTTGTAATCTGAGCTCTCAAAAGATTCTGAGTGTCAAGCAGGGCCTGAAAAAAAAACAAACCAAAAACATCCCACGATATAAACATATCCGTAGAAAATGATACCTGGCACAGAAACTGAATATAACAATATAAATATTTTTACAGGCATATATCTTTTCAAGTGGTTTTGTTATTTAAAAACAGCTCTTTATATACGACAAAGAAGTAACAGACATTTTCATTACCATTTAAAGATTAAAGACAGCACACAAACTCCATTGTTTTCCTCATAAAGGTGACCAGCTATTAAATATTGTTTTACTCCCTGGATAATGAGATAGGAAAACAAAGGCACGCGCCAGCGAAAAGACCTTCCACTCATTACTCAGTAAACCTGGGACACAGCCAGGAATGAAATTCAGATCTCTTGTGTCCCTGACCGCTGCTCCATTCACTGGGGTGAACAGCATCTATTAGAATCATGTTTCTCTAGATAAGGTCAAGTATTTTAGTCATGTTTCAAAATTATTGGCAATAAAAAAAAAAAAATCCAGAAAGATAGAAAGAAGCTAGATGAAGCCTATTCCACAAAGAACTTAATCCTAAATTCCCTCAAATTCTGGCTCATTTCTCAGACAGTTAGCATACTGGCTGTCGGTATATGTGTACTTGCGCTAAATTAGTACAAACAAAAAAACAGCACGTAGGAAGAAAGGGGAAAGCTATTACTCATCAGACACAGCTTCGCTCTTTGATTTCAATATGCTCCTCTTGATTTATCATTTCCAAGATCTACATCTTACTTTCAGGAGTTCTCTCTAATACTCTGCTGTTGTTCGCTCTTTCAGTTTTCCCGGTGTACCAAAGACCCCTAGCTTTCCAATGCAAAATAAAACTTTGCAAAGCAAGAGCAAAACAGAAGAGCAAAAAGCCTCCTCTAAACTGAGACTTGGAGTGCACATTCCTCCAAACAGCCTGCCTTCAACTGAGCACTTGATAGATGGTAATTTAGGAACACGGACCCTGATTCAGAGATCTGTGACACTGTACACAGCACATCAGAAGTGTAGAGCCAGCTACAGCACACACACACACACTTGGAGACAGGTACTCATGCCCTGCCTTTAAAAGAAAGGAGAATATTTATACGTCAAAGGTCATCAAAGAGTTCTCCAAGTAAATATACATTATAGCACACTGATTTTCGCTCCCCTGTGCAACAACCTCATGAGAGGCCCAAGGCAGCAGGCCCAGGGGAGCTCCCATTCTCAGTAAGATGTGGCCACACATCGCAGCTGGTGCGTCTGTCCCTGCTCCGTGCTCGCCTTTCCCAACGCTCCCTTTCCACAACTGAGCATTTTCACCTGGCCCTGTTGGGAAACGGCAGCACCGCCCGAAGCGGGAACACAGCCTGTCCTGGTTTGAGGTAAAATAGAACCAACGTTCTTTTCAGTAATTTTCCTTGCCCAACGTGGGGTTTGACCTGCTTTTAGTGGCCAGCCTAGCCAAACCACGGCACAGCCACCCTCCAGTCCTCTGCCATCCTGCATCCGAGGCCTCAGCGAGCTCGCTGAGCTTGTAGCTCTGGCCGGCTCAGGGAAGCTGGTGCTCGAGGGAGCTGATCTGCAGCAACAGGACAGACAGTCATTTGTCCCTGCCCTGGGGGTTGCAAATTTGAGTTTTGCTGACATGGCTGACGAAACATGAGTGGTTTCAATTCCGACTCATCTGTAGTACTGGCCCTGTTCACCATTTCAGCGCACCAGAACATTATGCCTGAGCATATTCATTAAATATACATTAATCACAAAACTAAATCTATGAAGGAACCATCACTTTTCTGCCTCCAAGGTCTTCTCAGATCTGGAATTAACTTGCCTCTCCCCCTGTCTTCTTCAGCAGCGTAGCTCCAGCAACAACAGTATACGCAGTTTCAAAGAACAGTACTAGGAAGGTGAAGATCATCTTCTTTTACTGGCAAGCCTGAAAAATGTCCTGCGAACAAGGGACTTTCTAAAGGAATGAGTAAAATGAAGCACAGAATAGAGATAATTGAAAACAAGCTCGAGACTTCTGAAGTGGAATATTAAGAGAAAAATCTTGCAACACTGTAACAAGGGCTTTTGCACAGTCTGAGAGTGCAAAGATCACCAAGGGGACTTCTTATTCTAATGAAAGGTAGCAAATCTGCAGAGGATTTATTATGAAAACCATCCTTGAGCTGCTGGCAACCTATTCGATGAAATAATTTCATCTTTGCAGCCTTAAAAATGTAAGAGGTAAATGATATGGCTATATGCTTCTTATGTTAACAGTACAGATTGTCGAATGAAAGAGATCCCAAGTGCAGCTTAACAGTAAGGTGGCATGAATGGGCTGCACAGGTCTTTCCCTCCAAATTAAGTTAGGAACTGGGAGCATTTTTGGAGCTGAAGGTCTTATCCTGTACCTTTCCAACACCTTCTCAGCTTGTCAGCTCAAGTCTAGTCTCAGCATGATGGAAAAACAGAACAGGAAAACTGAAGAGCAGCTGGAAATGCCAGAGAAACATGACCTGGAAGGAGACCTTTGCATCGCCTCCCTGGCACACTGCAGCTACAGGGCTGGCAAACCCAGGCTTTCAAATGGGAGGAGGGAGCAGGGCAGCAAAAAGCCTATGACATTTCTATGATAAAGCAACACAGAGTTTACTTCTTTGCTGGGAATTTTGCTAGTGTAGTTACCACCTTTTCACTTCAATGACTGCCTGGTGGCTGCATTTTATTTAGGCCAGCAGTCACAGTAAGACACTCCAAATAACACAAAACTCTAAAGGAAATCTGAAGTTCACCTTCTACGTAACAGTCTTTGAAAGGGATGCCGTTGATTTTTTTGGCCACATTACTCGCATTAAAATCAACAGATCTTCTGCTAAAGCCTTGTGGTGGTGTTCGAGAAGGTATCAGCTATTACCAACAGTGTACCTGCTCGCCCGCTCCGTCTGCGGAGGGAGGGCGCAGACCTGCTGTGAACCACTTCTTGTACAGACAAGCTGAGATAACATTTGAGCTGTCGTGCCTGTGATTATTTTCTGGGTGATTTGACATTTTACTCATCTTTCAGGTTCTAAAAACAAAATGTTAAAACTCATGAAAAATATATAGCAGCAGATGGCAGGGCCTATTACTGTGGGTTTCTATCAGAAAGACAGAAAAAGAGAAAAGTAGGGGGAGGAAAAGCCTGAAATTTCATTTCTAAATGCTTTTTATATGCTGAAGGTAAGATGGTGATATTTTCTGTATATTTTATGATTGGTCCCTCTGGGTATCTGTACGAGATGTTATTTAAGTACACTAGTACTGAATATTGTATTTTAAAAACTCTTTAGTAAAGTCTTCATATGTTTACAAATAATTATTTAGTGCATATGTTATACTTCCACCAGTACTATAAGGAAAATAAATCGCTAGCTGCATAATCACTTTCATGTACATAGCTACAGCAGAGTACTTTCTTTTCAACTTTTCCTAAGCTCACAGATGGGGTTTAGGAAACTACTTCTGTCAGAAACCAGATGTGAGAATTCAATATATGATGAAAGATGCCCTTCTTCACCAACAGTCCAAAATAATCTCAGAAAAAGGCCCTATTGCAACCCAAGGAATAGACAAAAATTATCCCAACACCAAAACAACAGAGTTCTTTCAATCCTTGCATCTGGTAAGTTTACAGTACAACGAAAAGAATATAAGGAATCATGTATGTTGTAAATACAGCCAGATTCTCAGATGATTAATCAGCATCATCCCATTTGAGTTATTTCTATTTCATTTCTAATGAAACATCTCAGCAAATGTAAGCTGCTGTAACTGCCAATGGGATCTCAGCTGACTGAGAATTCAGGAGAAAATGGACTCTAAGATCACAAACGGAACAGAAGGAAACACAAAAATTATTCTTTAATTGAAATATTCATGCAATGGAAATGTATGAAAATTCTTGCCTTTGTATAGATGGTCTCTTTCTTGACAACCATAATGTTTAGCTCTTTTTATCACTTTTCATTCAGAAATATCAACTTTGTTTACAAAGGAAACAGTTTTGTTTGACTTTTCTCATCTCAGACAGAACAAACAGAAGCACAGACAGATGACATGGGCTGTCAATAGCTCTTGCTCAAGTAAATCAGCAGTAAAGCCAAGGACAAAACTCGTATCGCCAAACTTGCTTCCATTTCCATAGTCAGGAATCCACCCTGCCTCCTGTCCTCAAATATCTCTTTACATGATTTCACTTTGTAGTCTGTCACAGAGAAGTCACAAGTGTCAACTTGTCTTTGGTAAACAGACAGTAGTGATTTCTTCAGCATCAACAAAAATATTCAGAGACAAACACCTTGGCTGATCAAACAAATAAATCAAGAATGCTTTTTGTTGAACTCTGCTTCACCAAAGAGGAACTATGACTTCTTTCTGTAGTCATACCAACATCTTTACGACTATTTTCCTACTAAAAACCTGCTAAAGAACTTGGCCACTTGAAAAGTGGAATAATTCAAAACGTTGTTAATTTTACTTTTAATCATGTGGATTTTAACTAAATTGGCAAGCAGATAGACACAGCCTCACAATGCTGCAGCATTAACATCTTAAACTTCAAATCAGTACATGCTTTCACGTCAGTAACAAAAGCAAGAAAGGTCAGCTTCATAATTTTCCAAAAAGCCTATCTCCTCCCCCTTTTTTTGGGAAGCAGATCTCATCTCTCAACGCTTGCTATACTATTTCTTGTCTCACAATACTATCAAAGGAGCCATTAAATTAAGAATTACTTTGCTTTTGAGGAAAACTTCTAATGCTGTACTGGCTCTTTAATCAAGGCAAGGACCTTCTGAAAAGGTAAAACAAATTAATAGAAAGTAATAGAAAAGGTAAAACAAATTAATAGAAAGTGTAATGTGAAAGCACAGGAGTTAAGCACATGAAGCCCCTTTATGAGGCCTTTATTCTGCTCTTACGCAGAAGTAGCTTTAATTTTCTGTACCATATTTCTTCTTTAGTTTAATCCCTGCAAGAGAGGAAAGAAGCAGAACTAAAGCCATTTTAACTTCTGAGTGGAGTTCTTAATATAGGGGTTTAATGAGCTATAACTGATGTGATGTCCTTTTACTGCGCACTTTTTGTGACATCATTTTGCCTTTCCTGAGCACGGCCATGCTCCGAGAAGAGCGTCCTGCAACGGCAGCTGCCTGCGCAGGTATATGCACACCAACTGTCTCCCTCGAACTTTCCTTTCTGCAGAACCTGACCTTTTCTGAAGTTTCTATTCACACTGCAAATTCACTTGCTTATAAGGGGGGAAAAAAAAGAAGAAAAAAAAAACAAAAACAAGAGGATCGGGGAGAAAATGGAGAATTGAGGAACGTAACATATACATGACTGAAGTTTGTGTTTATGATGCAGACAAAAATTATGATCTTTAGAGCATTGTGCTTGTCTTTAGAGTTCAACAACCAGTATTTGAAGTTTCCCAGATACATTTTGAGATTTGCTTTATCATGTTTTATACACCAGTCCCTAAACTAGCAAAGCACCCAACGTTAGAGGCAGTACGTGGCACAGAAGAGAGGCCAGGCTAATAAGCTGTGCCCAATTATCAGTCCCAGGTTTGTCCTGACACTGCTGGCATTGACGGCACGAAAGTGAGGAGAGGGGACCCACTGCCTAGGGAAGGGAGAGATGAGGTGGAGGGAGCAGTGGCGATCCACAAGAAATGTTGTAGCAGCAGTGTGGTAAGGGCCTGGAAAGCGAGAAGCGCCGAGATCACGATGGCAGGCACGCAAGAAACTGGCAGCGATCGGGGCTGGGAAGGTGGTGGGCAAGAATTTGGGGTGTTTGGAGGCAGCGAGAGGCAGCATGGCAAGAAGAAACAGAAGACAGCCTCAATGAAGGTCCATCCCTAATGGCTGGGAATCATTATTTTATTAGACAGACTATTTTGCTTCTGAGGAAAAATGTTTCCCTCGTGATAAATTATGTATTTTGGAACATCATTAAAATTCAATGTCTATTCTTTCTGGATTTCCAAGATTAGCATTTTGACACCCATTACCATAAACATTTAATCTCTGCAGGAGAAAGAATAATTGCTTTGGGTATACTGGATGTATCTGAAAAAATATTTTGAATATCTTTCAGACAAAAGGAGAAGAATGCTTAAATTTTCTTTGTGTACACTCTTAACAGAGCTGACACTACAGAGAGGGCAAGAGAAGAAAATTAAGAAAATCTTCAGCTTTTTCAGCGAAGTATTTAGCTGGCAAGGACCATAAATTATAAATAGACCCTAAACTGTGTAAATGGGGAAAGGACACAGCTCTACAGTTTGGTGGAAACAAGGTGTCTAAGAGGACACAATCCAGCAAAAATAGAAAGACTGATGAAACGGGGATGGAAAAGCTAAACTGCTGACAATACCTATATTCAAGTTTATAAAATATCAGATTCCATGTTTGCACTTTATCTGCTTATGAAACTCCAAGTACAAAGAGGTAAGTTCTCAGAATAAAACAGGACTCAAAGTAAAAACAAAGTGACTCTAAAATGCATTTAAAAGCCTCTTCACGCTTATCCAGTTAAATTCTTGCAATCTGGCGATTGTTGATGAGCCACAACAGCGGGAAACCAAGGTTTGTCAGCCACAAGGCAAGCATTCAGGTAGCTGTACTGCAAAATCACCCATCACCCCCCCAGCTGCCTCAGCTCCGAGCCCAACGGGCCACCTCTCAGGGTGACAGTAGTTCAGATCCTCTTCTGGTTCACTTCTGGGCCACCTTGCTGTGCCCGCTTAGTCTGCCTTGTCTCCACTGCATCCCATCAGCAGCAGATAAATTGTCAGAGTTGTCACTGATACACACAGACGCTTGTCTAGCTACCAGTAAATGTTAGGCCTCAAAAACCCAGGTTCAAACAGTAACCTCAGATGCAAAGCATTTATACCTCTGCACCCGCTCATTACACAACCCACACTTCTACAGCTTCAGATCTTGTTTGGTAGGATGCACAATATTTTGTCATAAAAGTTAAAACAACGGCATGGCTATTTAGTGTAACGGTGCGTCTATTTTATAGTCATCCAGCTCAGAAAGAACAGAGATTATTATCCAAGCTCCTAGGCCCACGTTCATTATCAACAGCACGTTTGCTTCTTATTTAATGCTTCCTCAGATGCCAGCTCCAACTTTAGCTTTCACTACAGCCAAGAGGCACAGCAGGCAGAGTTTGGCTGGAGGACAAGGGCTACGCTCCAAGCCAGGCAGACCTCTGCTGCACGGGCTGGCCACCAGCTTCCGCTGCGGCAAAGCCTGTGCTTCCTTACCCACCGCATGCTGCTTAGGGTCCTTTTACCCCGCTGTTGGCAACTCGTGGCTCTCTACAGCCACCAAATGCTGAAAATATCTAGAAGGTTCAACACTGGAAGAATTTCTAGGCCTAATCTCTCGGCAGCAGAGATGACAGTGGCCTCACCCGAATGCACAGGAAGCTGCAGCTGGGTCACTACATCTGCTCCACTCCGATGAGTTTGTCAGGGGCTACATTACTCTGTCCAAAATGCCAAGGCTTTTAGAGATGCAATTTAGATTTCAGGTTTAACTTTACACCCATGGCCTGCACACAAACCAAGAAATTTATTCCATAAAACCTAGTTTCCTATAGATTTGTTTCCCAAATTGCTATTCCCACAGCACCTGCACTCACTTTCACACTGCTGCCTGGGACCTATCCTCCCCATCAGGTCTCCAAAGCACCTCCTTCCCTTCCCGCTCTGCCCCGCACACCCTGTCCAGAGGAAAAAGGGACAGTATGTGCCATCACTAGCTCCAAGACACAGCACGCAGGTGAGCCAGGGGCAGGTCAAAGTGAAGGATAAACGCAGAGCTCGCTCAAACCTCTGCTTCAGCACAGGCACTGCTTTGCATACAAGTCTTACCCCACACAGAACTCCGGGGAGCCAGCAGGAATTTAACTTCAAGAACTGTCCATATCTGTCACATTGGACCAAAACTGGCCAGCACGTTCAAATGTCATTAGATTGATCATCGAATCACGGAATGGTTTGGGTTTGAAGAGACCTTCAAAGATCATCTAGTCCAACCCTCTGCCATGGGCAGGGACACCTCCCACTAGACCAGGTTGCTCAAAGCCCCGTCCAACCTGGCCTTGACACTTCCAGTGATGGGGCATCCACAACTTCTCTGGGCAACCTGTTCCAGTGTCTCACCACCCTCATCGTAAAAAAATCCCTTCCTTATGTCCAATCTAAATCTACCTTTTTTCAGCAAAACTGCTGGACAGACAGAGGCAAACAGGGACATTAAAAAGTACCTGATTTCTTTAGGAAATGAAAGTAAAAATGAGGTGTCGGTGTTGTGTACATCAAACTCCAACAGTCTGTGAATATGGCCTTCTGAAAAAACTTCAGTCTTATTTTTTTCTTAAATGTCAGTATTCTCTGGACCTCAATGCCCAAGCCTGGATAAACTAAGACTCACTTGTCCCCATAAGCCCTGACACCTCTGCTTCCTGCTCAGCAGAATTTTAAATAAACAAGATTTCCAAGTTTTGTCTACATCATTATGTAGATGATCACAGCTCAGTAGTGGGTGGTATTTATGTATTTTTCCAAGGCACACAAAATTCAAAGCATTTAAATTTTTCACAATATTTTTCCAGCAATAAGAAAGAGATCACTGAGTAGCAGTGGCTACAATTACAATATAAATCTGTTACATGATCACAGCAAGACTCATGTCTACAGAGCAAGGTACTACAAGCTGCTATTTAGGTAGCTTGAAAGAAATATTGGACACTAGAAGCTACGTCTAAAATATTGGTACCAATCAAAGAGAGACACTTCGGGGTTTGTTCATTTCTTAATTTATACTTTCCCCCTCCAGTAAGACTAAAGCTTCTAGATAAGCACAATATTTGTGTTAATGCTTAGTTTTACATATTAGAGAACAAATAAAGTGCAAATAAATGAAGACTCAAACCCTCTAATTTATGTAAAAACCACAATAGAGCTGGTTGCTCTCCCTGTTTAGCAAAGCACAGCAGTTACCAACCACATCGCTGGCACGTTAAATAAACTGACTGCTCCAGGGCTGGGCAACACACCAGTCACACAATCCATTCACCAATGTTTCTTAGTTTGTTCTCCCCCCAACAGAAGCAAAAAGATTCCTGTGCTTCTCTTAATACTGTATCTGATTAAAAATATCTGTCTACCTTTGTCCCTGTGTTTGGGGGGAGCTGAGGCATACCAAAGGCTCTTTTTCTCTAGGCTCCACCTTTATGGACCGGGGGGGGGGGGCGGAGGGAATCTTTGGCCAAGAAGATTTGCATTTTCTCTTTCTGCCTGAAAGTTCCATGTAAAAAACAGCTGGGAATTCAGTCTTCAGCCCACTCACCAGCTAAGGGTCACAAATATTTATTTTTTTCCTCCTCTTTATAAGTAGTTCTAAGGTTGCTGAATGAAATTCCCCTGCTGTATCAGCATCGGTATCAGAGAAATGACAGAAAAAGAGCAAGCAAGCAAAACAAGCTTGCACAAAATAACAGATATAACTCTTTCTCAAGCCATATTTCTTATGATTTCATGTAGTCAACACAGAAAAAACATGGTAAGAACTTACTTCAAGTTAATAAAAATTTGGACAGTTTCATTGACTCCTACATAGTATCTAGTCTAAGGGAGATAAGCAGAAAAAAACCCCAAGACTTTAGTGAAATAGGGGGGGATGATTTTGTTAGAAGTGTTAATTACACACCTTTCCTGGTTTTGCACAAGTGTTTGCATTTCTAAAAGACAAGATTACAGAAACTAGGTCTACGTAGATAAATATCCCAGCTGGCCAAATCCTACACTTGGAGACTCAGACCGACAAACAGGAATCCAAACTGAGCTCTGCATTTGATTATACTGTAAGAGATTGAGAATACATCTTAGTACAAACTCCCTGCCAATACTATATTCCTTCCAATAGCATATTTCATACCCTTTTGCCAAATCTAATTTTTAAAGACTTGCATAATCCTTTTATTGCCTTTTGGATATTAGCCTCTATTCTGCCACTTTTATTGGCTGTTCAGCCTACACTTAAATATCACTGTACCTTACGTTAAATATTTTTATCCATCCTCACTGTTTATACCCTGCAGACATCTGCAGCCTATTGCTTTCTGCTTTGGTCATCATTACTTACTGAATTCTTTAGTCTTTATTTTTTCATTTTTTGCTCAGACATTTCCTGGCTATATGGGTGTCTCTAAGCACTAAGTATTTCTGATTAAGTGGCACAGAACTGAGCAATATTCTAGAAACCTCCTCAGTCAGTAAGACGAAGTACTTTCCTGATGTAAAATGGTATTTTTCACAGTCAGCTTAAATTTCAAACCAGCTTACTTTATGAACTCAGGTATATTTTAGTATTCACTTTGTTTTTCGGATATTTTCTGGATTACCATTTTCAACATTTCCATTACCTTTAATGAAGACAGTGAGAAAGGGCAAGAGAAACATTTTGCACCATAAAAAAAACACCTTTTGTATAAACGCAACATTATTTTTCAGCCTTCCTCCCAGTTCCATTACAGTTCTATCAAAGGCAACTCCGAGTTATCTTTAGTCCAAGTTCGCTTTAAAATGGGAGCAGAGACACTTGGGTTATTCCCAGGAGTGCTAACACTGAAAGGGCAAAGCAAATGGGAGCTTGATATAGAGCCGTGCAGCTTATTAGCTCCCCAGAAATGCAACCGGTGTTCCCAGCCCTCACCCATTACCTCTGTACTGCACGGCACGGCCTTTGTCGCATGAATTTACTGACTCGGGTTGGAACGAATCCGCGGAGCCTCACTCTGCACACTCAGCGACTTTTTATTTGTCCTCTCCACTACTTGTATTTTCAAATGTATTGCACTATAATTTTTGCAATATAAAATAGCATTTAATTTATTATTTATTCCAGATACGAAACTACATTTTAAGGAGCAATACTAGCCCATCTCCAGGACTGTAAAGCATCAGAAGAAATCTCCTAAACAGTAAATATTTTTTAAATTTGGTGACATTTTTTATGCTCTGCCAAGCATAATTTTTAAATAGAGAGTAACACTTCTACCTTGTACGAGTGTTGAAGTTTACACAGAAAAAGGAACTGGAATTGGAAATAGATAGGCATTGTTATTCCACGCAGGATTTGATATACACTGGCAACCAACTGCTTTTCTTCTACTTTGTTTTGTAACCATAACTAGCAAGAGTCAGTCACATAGTTGCATTAACTTCTTCCAGGATGAACAGCTAAGAAGAAAGGACACTTTCCACGCAGCTGTATTGTAAAAGAAACCAATGAAACAGAGTCCCACTTCTACCCTCATTTCTCCTCTTTTTGCCAGACTGTGCCTTCTTGATGCGACTGAAGATCGGGAAGGAGGTAGGCCCAATTTTGGTACCATGTTTTACAGTTAATCGCTTCAATTTCTACATCTGTCTGCAGTGTGTTTTTATTTGACATGTGAAAATTTTATTCAGTTCCGTTAGCATCAGGAGCTGGATGGCTAACGTGTCATCTGAAAAAGCCCAGAATAAATCTTGCAGCAGTCACTAGTGCGGTGACGAATCTGTACGGCTCTGTGGTAAGCTGTAGTGGCATTACTATTACTTGTATTATCAAAGTGCTTTTGGAACAAAAAGCACAGAACAAAAAGAGCCTCTGACCAAGAGAAGTCGTAATCTAAGGAGAGAGAGGGACTGACAGGATAGCGCAGGGGTACACTGCCAGGAGGCTGGAAAGCGGTTTCAGCACATAACCATTCTTAATTACGCCTCCAGGAGTGCCGCAGACAGAGCTAGAACTCTGCCCCAGGTCTGGTGCATTAACTGCACCGTCTGCGCCCAGCAAGTGCCTTCTGCCAGCTTCCCTCTTTCTTTTGCTCTCTGAACAACAACGGGCAGCTTTTAAAATACTGATCTTGAAACTTGGAAAAAGCTTTTTCAGTGGAGATGAATTACGCAGCAGATCTGAACATCCTACAGCGCACACTAAGGTTCTGGTGTGTCTTGACGCACATTTCACCTACTTCATAAATTTTGGAATGGCAGATTTTGCTTTCACAGCCAGATGGATCAACCCAAACACAGCCGAGCTTAGGTTATGTTGATAGTACTCAAAGTGTGCAGCATCACATACATTTCCATCTCATCCATGAAAATATTAATGTACATTCTTAAAGGATAAGTTTCTGAGAAGAGAGAGGAAGACAGAATTTGCTAACTACGTGGCTGTGAACCAAAAATGATCACTGAAGGCTGGCACACTGGATGGACATGAGTATTTGTATGGATTTTTTTGGAAGAGAAGCCTTGTGCTTAAGTGTAAAGATGTCTCTGCATAATAAACTAAGTCAAGGGAAAAAGCAGAACAGCCCACTTGATCTCAGGTTAGTGTAACTGCTTAAGTTTGGAATAAAATAGCTCTTAGATCACACAACTCCATTAAGAAAAGGAATCAGAATACAACAGGCAGACACCATTGGTAACAGAGTTCCTTCAGCCTAAGGACAGCAAAGTATTCACCACTACAGAGAAATACGGTGGACTGAAAAATGAAAAAAAACCCTTTAAGTTTCTGGAAAGATGTAGATGACTTCATCCATAGCATACATCTACTTATTTGGGAAATCAACAGTGGATTGATAGAAGCCATGATTTCCTTACTTTGGTTCTATCGTGAAAACAGACCAAGGACCAGGGCGTATGTTAACAAATAGTCAAATCCGGTGCTGGGGCAGAAGAGCTTGAAGCAAATAATTCTCACCACCCTTGAAGATCTCACAGGATTCGCCATGCTGAGAAGCAGTTTCTGCAGCCTCTTTGACAACAAAAAAGCTGCAATTCAGATGATTTCTCTTCTCTTAGTTCCCTGCCACTGAATTCCTAACGGGGGAGATGGTGCAATCCTTGAAAATCACCGTTCAAAGATTTAGGTTTGCATAAAAGTGTATAGCGTCACAGCTTTTAAATTAAAAAAAAAACAAAAAAACAACCAAACCAAACCCCCCCAGATTTGGTTACTCCATCATTGCAAAACTAAGGAGAAGGGGGGAAAAAAAAAATTGCTATAAACAATTTTATGATTAGTGATCTGCCGTGTCCTTCTGAGGTAACTTTTGTCTTAATGCTCCAGAAGACTCTGCACTCGGCAGTTCAAGTTTCTTAGCAGTTGATAAATACATACGAGGGAGGATGGGGCAGTACTGCTCTCCTGACCCAGCCCTCCCACGCGAGACACTTCTGAAGTGCAGGCTGTGCACACCTGTGAATGTGCAGAACTTCAACAGGAGTCCTTTGGAATAGAAAATACTTGGTACCTTTTAGGCCCAGGTGCATAAACAAGTAGGAAAATAGATACATAGAATATTACCCTCCTTAAGAATAGAACTTAAACTGCTTTGCTAAAGATCTCAAAGGCTGCAGCACATCAGTACCGAGTTGTAAAACTCTATGTCTAGAACCTGATGACTCTCCTAGGTTCAACAGAGCTAAGGATTACCACAAACAACGGCTTTATTTTTCCAAAACTTCATTTTTCAGAAAAACAACTCCAACACACCACCAACAAACCAAATAAGACAAGCCGTGAATTCCAGTAAACACAAAACTAACAAAAACCACTGAACTAACAGGAACAAAGACTGAAATTTGGTTTCCTCATAACAGACACAGCACTGGCACTATAAGCCTCCTCACACTTAAAACTGCTCAGAGGAATCGACTCTGTGCTAGAAAGAATATCCACTGGTCAATCCGTGTTCACTTTCACATCTTCATTGTAGAACAAGATGGCTTAGACACGCGGCATCTTTTTTATAGCTGCTGTGCCTGAGAAGTATCGTATAGATGAACGACGTGGATAGTTGAGCCAACTAGTAAGAACGGGTAAATGTAGTTATCATTTTGGCACAAGTACGGCTTCTTGTGTAGCTGCAGAGGAGTATGCCAGCGCTGCTATTTGACATACACGCTCTCTTTACAGATTTCCTACGGAGGGCCGTGCTCAGCCCACAGCCCCAGGGAGGTAGGCAGCGTTGTTTGTGCAAACATTTCTGAACCTCGGTTCTTCCCACATATAACACCTATATGCGTATCAACATAAAGAATGGACCAGGAGCATTTGAACACACAAAAAAGGTAGCCTCCTCTCCATTTGCCTGGCAGTCCACAGAGGTATGACACAGAACTTGGCTATTATTAGACACACAGTTACCACGCAAGGTTTTTGTCTTCATGGGTAAGCTGTGAAATAAATCTTGGCGTCAAGCTTATCCCATGGGGTTTGGTTGTATCTAGCTCTACATAGGTGCAGAACAGGAGGAGGAAGCACGCATGGAATTCCCAGCATTGCCTTGACAGTCCCAGAAGTGTCATACCCAACACAGAGCCAGCTCTCCTGTGTCCCCGTCACCCCTCCGCAGCCACCATTCTCTGGACGAGGACTTTTATCCAGCTTTCTGTTTCAAACATCAGTACACTTCTTTTAAGAACAAAAGTTGGGCTGTATTGAGCAGCAGTTGTATCAACCTTACTAGATGAAAATTCACAGAAGTTGGTACATAAACAAAATTGCTTTTAGAAGTTAAATGTTAGGATGATTGACTGGTAAAGCATTCTATACGCTGATAACGGCCCATAAAATATATAAAACAATGTTTGTAACTCGTTTTAAAGTTATACTTTAGATCTGATATCTAATTCTAATTCTCTACTGCCTCACAATGCATAATATTCCACACTACTGTACCTGAAACAATACGTTCAAGAAGTTATATCAGTTTTCAAAGGGCATCAGACAGCTACAGACACACCAGTTAATACTGCTTTTCTTTGACTCTTTTTAAGGACAGAACGTACCTTTCACTTATTATCTCAGCCAAGTCAATACAAAATACCTTAGGAGCTTCAGGTCAAATTAAGAAAGAATGTATGTATGTACACAGTAAGTGCATTGATCAATGGCATAAAGGTACTATGGCCAATGGATTGGGAATGTAAAATGACTTAGCAGAACAAAAGTTCTTAATAGTTAATTCCTTAGGTCATTTAAAGAGGTGATGAAAAAGTTTTTTTCAATCTCCCCAAAGGAAAGATTTACGGCTCAGTGCAACCAAACAGACGTGAGCATCTCTGGTGGTTCTGCAACAGAAACCTTTGATGACACATCTATCATTTCTTTACTGATAACCTTCCACATGATTCTATAGATAAAGAAGCAATTAACTTCCAGAATTAGACTTCCTCCTGTGACAGGAACCATCCTGTGTCTTGACAGTTCAGGCTTTCTGCACCTTTTAGCCACTCTGCCTTAACACAAAATATATCTAAGCCTCTCTTCTAAGGCAAATATTTAGGTCATTCCTATGCAAGAGTAACTGAAAAGATATGTCGCTATATTTTTTAAATTAAGTGGTACGCTTTACCATGGGAAGTTCTGATTTCTTTCCACACATGCTACACAGGGTGAAAAGACACTTAATGTGTTTCAAACAACCATGGTAATTCAAGCTGTGCTGACGAATGTGGACGAATTTGTAACATAGTGAACAATTAGCTCTTACAGGAGAAATCAGTTATTAAACAAAATTATATTAAACTATTAAACGAAAGATTAGGCCATCAGGAAATAGGAAATAAAAAAAATGACGGCACTGGCTTTGGAACACAGAAGAAAATTGATCTGACCAAATGCAAATTTGGTTTATATTTGACCTTAGTCAATCTAGAATACTTTTATGAACAACAGAAACAAATCCATACTTTCAAGGTACAATTCACTTAACCAGTGCCTGCCTAAAGATGAGCAATTTTTCTGTGTTGTGTGCTACGGAAAGTTAGAAAACTAGCTTCAATATAGATGTCTACATTACAAACCTCAAAATCTGGGCAAGATGACAGACTGTGCAATCGATGGAGACTAAAATGCTACGAATTTATTCTTTCTGGCTAAATCCTCTCCATTATCAGAACACTGTTCGGCACAGATGATACACAAAGGGGATAGCTCTTGTTTTCCAATTCTTCAATGACTCTAATGCCAAAAGACTGCAGATGCAAGCTTGTATTGCCCATTTCAATGCACGTATACTAACAGATGCAATGCCTAAGCGCTCACAAAATAGAATGAAAAAAGAAGATCTCATCCTCCTCTCAATAATGGATATGGTTAATATGAAGCTTTTCCCTTGGCAATTATAAAAGAATAATTACAAGAGTAGAAAAAGATTAGGCATATGTGAAGACAGTAAAGAGATCCCCATCCTGACTTCAATTCAAAATGTCTCTTTTGAAAAGCACACGAAGGACAAGAGTCAAGAGGAGATCATACAGCTAATTATTTGGAAAAAAATAATTCCATAGTGTTCTAATTTTTCATTTTGAAAATGCGATAAACTCTCAAGGAAATACAGAAAGTGCATGTATTGGAGAAATGAAGAAAAAGGTAGACCAATTTATTGCCTAGACCATCAGCACTGCACAAACCATCAATAGGAAAAAAAAAAAAATCACATTTAAGTTTTCCCCCTATTATCAGCTACTTTTCCCTTGCAAAAATCTCAACGCTTTATTGTCATAAAAATTTCACAAAGAGTAACTGTAACAAAAAAGATATTAAATTAGTAGACCGTCAGCCAGGACAATCATGGTCTATTAAGACAAACTTACTCTGTGGATATCTAGATAGATTTTCTCTGTGTGTCCATTTAAATGAATTATTTGCACTGTGCAGGCTCTTAGTCTTCTAAAAGACAGAAGGAAAATAAAATATGACATTGTCACAGCATAATGGTCCCTCCTGCCTGACAGACATTAGCAGAGAAAAAAAGTTACTGTAAAATGAACGTTGAGATGACATTACCAAGCTTATTTTCAAAGTGGGAGGCAATTAGACTATGAAAATGTTCTCTTCCATTATTTCTGTTATACCAGAGGAAGATAAAGTAAATAAATATGAAGATGGATGGTCATTGTTGATGCACAGTGACAGCTACTCAGTATGTTATGTTGAAGAACTATATTTTATCAGTCCAGATTTTATACAATGACAGGCAAATCTGTAACAATTGGGTAATCTAAAAATCTTAAGTACAGTTTCAAGTTGTTTGGGTCTTTTTTTGTAATTCAAGAAGTTGTGGTGAAACTAGAATAAACTTCATCTGTTGCTTAATACAACAAACCATTTATTACTTTTACAGGATTTAGGCTGATAAACTATGTCAAAAGATTTGCAGGAGGGCTCTTTACGCACGTGTCCCTGACACTATAGATAGTCAAGCTGAAGTACCATCACTTTGCCTCATCTTTAGAGGTGCAGAAGACATGCATTTAGAGGGTTTGCTTTGGACTTGACCTCTTCTGAGGTCAATATATAACACTGATCAAAAATTACCACTTAACCTTAAAAGAGAAATTTTCTAAGTGCTCAACTCCAATTCACAAACTTTAAAGAGAGCAATTTAGCCTAATGTCCAAATATTAACTATTCTGGCCACTTTGCAAGTCTCCTTTAGGTATCTGAAGAAGAAATTCCCTTGAAAACCTGATCTTACATGCAATCAGGATCTGTTTCCTTAGAGATTGTCAAAAGGTGCCTGGACCTAGGGGGTTGGACCAGATGACCTCCAGAGGTGCCTTCCAACCTCAGCCATTCTGTGAATTGCAGTGTAACAACTACCCTGTACTTCTGCAATCCTATAGGATCTCTTTTGCAATGATGGCCCTCTATTTTAACTCTTACAAAGAAAGAACAGTACCGGCACAGCTTTCGACTTGCTCAGCTCACTTGTGCCTGAACAAGTTCGGTTCTCTATACACTCAGAGAGAAGCCTTTTTCTCAATAGACCCGAAACAAATGCTGCCTTCTTGAGGTAGGTAATGAATCATTAATGAGTGATTATTTTTGCTATCAGTTCTGCATTAACCCTCCCGTTTCTGAACTCTGTCCTATCCAGAGGAATGAGCAGAGCCAATCCTAGAGGTCCTCTGGACATTGGGAGCTTTCTGAAGCGTTTCAGGTTACTTTGCATTAACAGAGCACACGTAGAAACATTCACCTTACTCTCAGCAAGGTTGCAGTCCTACCAGATGTGAGTATATCCAGAAAATATTAAATAGGAGACGTCAAATAAAGTTAGAACACAAAAAAGCATTATAATCAATTCTATATTGCTAGTATTTAAAAGGTAAGCTTAGTGGAAATGAGTTAATCTTGAGTACTGAAATTACACAAAGTCTACATTTAGCAACCTATTTTCACACTTGCAGCACACAATTCTCTGTCACAGTCAATGCAGCAGAACTCAGTAAAACACTCCCGTTTAATAGGATGTCATTTATCCGCAAATATACTTTACAATAACAGATTTTCAACTACCACAAATTGATTTTATTTCATTCCTTCCACATGTCATCGTGCCACAGAGGATAACTCCTTTGATATTAATAGTAATGAAGATGCATTGCATCTGACAGCCCTAACAACATGTTTAATAGAACATTTTAACTTTAAGTAGATGATGAATCAGAAGGGAACACTTTTTCAGATTCCACTGTTTCAGAACACAGTTCTGTATAAATGAAATTATCCTACTTAAAAGTTATTTCCACTTTGATATTATTTCTATTTAATTTGACAGTTTTATTTTGGGAAGGTAACATTCTGACATACTGCAAATTATTCTCCCAAAACAATACAGCTTATCCTTTTGTATCTGCTTTAATCAAATTTGTCTCAAGTGTCTCCTGTTTCTGGTAAGTAATTCTGGCAATTAATCATCGTAACTTATGCTAAAATGACAATTCTAAGGTGTCACTCACAAAGAGAAACAATATAAAACATACTGTTTTCAGCAAGAGATTTATTCAGGCTTTATTTTGCATATTTTGTTACCAGAAACCGCTGCTTTTGCGGACCAAGAGGAGTTTTGCCAGTGGTGTGGGTCAGACCTTATTTCTTCCCCGCAATTTGAGTTTGCACTTAAGAGATTCTCAAAGCACGCGTTCACCCACCTAACTCAAATGCTGCCATCATGTTCTACACAGAAACTCCATTTATTAAGTTTCACCTTTACTCCAGCTCTCTCCCATGCAATTTGTTTGCATAAACAAAACACCTAGTTATCTGGGAGGTATAACTTATTTATAATAACGTGCAGAGAAAGTTTTGGAAAAGACTATATGCTACAATTTCAAAGCAAAGTGAAGTGTAACTACAAGTTCAAACCTTTTGTTTAAGGACGCAATATATGCAGGGTTACTGCAGCTTGACAAATCTATTAACACTGGAAAAAAAATCAAAAATCTAGTTAAAAATGAAAGAAAAACTATCATCAATCGCATGCAGTGCTGTCGTTGCCTTTCTTTTTCCCAGTTCCTCTCTCCATTATGAAAGTTCTGACAAAATATTCTCCCTTATTTTTAGCACAAACACGGAAACAATCAGCATATTACAGATTTTTCGCTTCTAGACCAAGTACTAGTTTTGCAAGGTGATCTCTAACTGCCCGCTTTGCAACAACACTCTTCACAAAAAGAAACCAAGGCACACAGCAAGAAATAATGTTAAGATGTTACTCCTACTGACCCATAACTACCACCTCACTTGAATAGCACAATAGAAAGTGAAAAACAACCTTCAGGGATGTACAACTTAAAATGTTAAAATGGAAATTGTTGAGTCATGCAGTGACAGAACAAGCTTTTAAGACTAAATATTAACACAAGCCTTGCTTGCAAGCAAGAGCCATAAAACAGAGATAAGAAAGGTGAAATGTTGCAACCAACTCCTGACATCAGAAACCTGTTTCAAACAACTAATAACCCAGTCTATTCTTCAACATTTATGTTGACATTTACTTTTGCTCACCACATTTACCTCCTGCTTGTAAGATGAGCAACACACACATTACATGTGACCACCTCTTGGGTCCAGCCCTGAAGTACTGTGCTGTTTGCAAATGCCGCTGAAGCACGTGCTTAGATAGAAGCCATCATCAGACTAGAGAGTTAAACACTGCAATTATGCTTCGAATTGTGCGTGTCGGGTGGGATGCAGTGTGTACTCCTACCCCCTTTTCTTTATCAATTACTCAGCAACTAGTTGTCTTTAATCTCCTTTTGGGAGACTATCTTCCATATATAGTAAGGGGAATGGAATTCAGAAGTGTCCACCAACCTGTTCATAGAACTTTGCTCAGCAGGGACTTGCCTGTCACTTGAGAGAAAACAAGTGAGAGTAACCGGTGAGTCGTCTTGTCTTACATTGTTTTCTAGTACAGGTACAAGTGACACTACACAGACTCTCCTCCAGCCTGGAGGCTGAAGGAACTGCTACACCTGGAATCAGTGACTACTCAAAGCCAGACAGACTGGCTTCTCTCTTCAGGGCCCAAACAGTCTGCATTGCTACTTACTGCTCTGCATCCTCCATGAGTTCCAACTATTAATAACTTGTTCACTTTAAGATTAAAAAAATGGCACTTTGTTGTAATGACCATTAGTTTGTGTACATACTTTACCTGTACGTCGTCGGTGTTCATTCTTGTTCCCTCCTTCCCAACGAAGATGTCATCTATGTCAACCAGAATGTACCTATCCAAGGACAGTCTGAGCTTCTTTCCAGACAGGAAAGAGATGGCATCTATGAAAATTAGCTTGTGCAGCCAAAAATTCAAGTTATTGCCGAAAAGGACTCGTTGAATCCCATCGTGGAGCCCCAGGTCATGAATTACTGTGGCATGGAGAGCACTTTTAGCAGCAGGTGGTGAAAGGTTTTCTGGTGTCTTTACTTTTGCAAATATCACTGGTTGATAAGCTGTATGATTAATCTGGAAAACCGCCCAGTCATTTCCAAGCAAGGGACCTTTCTCAAGCTTAGAAGATTTAGTCACATGGAGCAGTGGGGAATGAGGGTTAATGCAACAGTCCTTAATACCCAGATTGCTGTGGACATGGAAAGGAAAGCCCTTCAACTGAAAGCTCTGCAAGCTGTTCTCATTGCCTTTGTGAAATCCAATAACACCTACACCATATTCTATACAGTACTTATCTAGAAGGCCTCTGTTCCAAGAGTCCATATTCACATATTTTAGAATGTTTTCATATACTATGAGAGCATATTTGCCTTTATTTCTGTCTATAAGCACTGGGAGGTCACCTTTCCCAGGTGCAATCTCAATGTGAAACTGGAATCTGCTAGATTCTAAAATGGTTATTATGTCTTGGCCTAATGTTGAGTACTGACTTTCCACAAACACCAGCACTACAAGATCTGTCCTCAGGGGATCAATAGGCTTCATGGTCTTCATCTCCATCAGCTTGTATGGCAACAGTTGAAGATCACCACATTCCACTCCTGAAGAGATTTCAGAAAGTTCATTTTCCTGTTTGTAGCCATTATACAAGTAGTACGCAGAAATAACTATGCTCACCATACAAAAAGTGGCCAGCAAAATAACTGTTCTTTGAAAATGTCTGTGAAGTTTCATGATAAAACTCATGTTGTTTACTTGCCTTAGATCGTTCTCGACAGGAGCGTTAAAAACAAACACAGATTCCAAACAACTTGTTCCAGTCCTCTGAAATATTTATGTCACCATTGCAGCACACGCATCTGTCTTCCACAAAGCTTTACAGAAGGTATAGTCTAGAAGAAAAGAAAATCAGAGATTTAATTGAGGCAATTGTGAAGTTTAATCACACTTTAATTGTGAAGTATCATCACACTTTAACTGACTTAAACTAACGAGCAAAGAAATCACTGCCAAACAGAGGTTTGGAAACAAACAGCCCAAAACTTTGATAGTCTATTTTGAAAATTTTGCATTAGTAGCGTTATTTCTTCCTGCTCCCAGTAGTGGCCATGAGCATTTGAATGTCTCCAAATCTCACAGGCTCCTTACCCTAGAAGATCAAGTAAAAGACGGTACACACAGGAGGCACTGAAAAGCAAGATACAGTGCCAAAGAACTTACTGTTTTTCTGAATATTTTTTACCCAAAGTTAAAAGTTAACTCCAAATAGACAACTGCTGACAACCTTCCTCCTTCCACTCCCAAGGAGCTGAGGGAACATCAGTCTACATGATTAAATTAATTCTGTCTTATATTAGTTTTTGAAGAACCAAGAAGTTCTTAACAAAACATGCACATTTTAACTGTTGTATACATACATACTGATATACTCCATAATACATGTATTATAGGAGTATTTTTAAAACAAAACCACGCTTTTTCCTGCAACATTAGAAGTAAACAAATAGCATTTTACTGGACTGTGCACTGTTTTGCAAATTGTTGGAAGCAATTTCTTTGTATTAAAAAAAGCATAAAATACTCCAGCGCTTAAATTTGAGAAAAGAGAACAATAAATTAAAAGCTAACTTAAGAGGCAGATCACCTAAGGATATACTTAACTTACACCTATGGAAAGCAGTCCTTTTTCAAGCCAACAGTACAACTGCTGTCAAGTTTCTAGAAAAATAACTGAACTATGTGACAAGCATAAAATAATTAAGTACCGTAAGTTATAAAGGAAGGTTAACAGCAGATTTTGATAATTATTAAGGGTATGAAGACCTAGAACATGCTCTTGTAACTTCACAACATAGTACACATCCATCCTCATTTGCGTATAGGACTAGGATAAGCTATGTGTTAAACATTAACATGGTCACTTCCCAACCAAGTGCTTAATCCTTCCATGCTTACTTTTTAAAAAAAATAAAGTAGGGCTTAAAAAGTGAACACCAAGAAGGTCCAGAAGTATAACCAGTATCAAATATGAACTCTTCCGTACAGACTGACAGAATTTAATTTTTCTTGAAAGATCATGATAACAAATACAGGCTAGGCGGAGAATGGATCAAAAACAGCCCAGAGGAGAGGGACTTGGGGGTTTTGGTTGATGAGAAACTCAACATGAGCCGGCAATGTGCGCTCGCAGCCCAGAAAGCCAACCGCATCTTCGGCCGCATCAAAAGCGGCGTGGCCAGCAGGTCGAGGGAGGTGATTCTGCCCCTCTACTCCGCTCCCATGAGAGCCCACCTGAAATACCGCATCCAACCCTGGGGCCCCAACACAAGGAGACATAGACCTGTTGGAGCGAGTCCAGTGGAGGGCCACAAAGATGATCAGAGGGCTGGAGCACCTCTCTTATGAGGACAGGCCGAGAGAGTTGAGGTTGGAGAAGACAAGGCTCCAAGGAGACCTTATAGCCCCTTCCAGTACCTAAAGGGGGCTTACAGGAAAGATGGGGAGGGACTCTTATCAGGGAGTGGAGCGATAGGATGAGGGGTAATGTTTTTAAACTGAAAGAGGGGAGATTTAGATTAGATATTAGGAAGAAATTTTTCACTATGAGGGTGGTGAGACACTGGCCCAGGTTGCCCAGAGAAGCTGTGGATGCCCCACCTCTGGAGGTGTTCAAGGCCAGGCTGGATGAGGCTTTGAGCAACCTGGTCTAGTGGAAGGTGTCCCTGCCCACGGCAGGGGGGTTGAACTTAAGATGATCTTCAAAGTTCCTTCCAACTCTAACCATTCTATGATTCTACAAATGGTATCTACTCAAACTCCATCCCTCGTATCGTACTTTATGAGGTTTACTGGGTTTTTGTTAGAAATTTTGATTCCTAGAAAGGCTGACAACCTTCAGTACTGAATCAGGGAGCAGATGATAATAGAAGAAATACAGTCTGCTTCTGATCCAAAATATATTGAAGTGTATAAAAGATTAATTACATATTAGTAAAGGGGAAAAAATTAGTTGTAAAAAAAAAAAAAACAAAAACAAAAACACAAAAACCAAACAAAAAAAACAACGACCAACCAAACAAGAGACAAAACTGAACAACATGTCATATACTTGGGCCACTTGACAAGACATCCTACATTGTACATTACATCCTACATTGTAAAGAAGGTGACCTTTCACAGTTTTCAAAAAAGTTAAAAAACATGATGTACTTAACAGCACCTATGTAACTGCCACAACTTTAATAAAATCCCAAAGATTGATCCTCCCAGTGCCATAACGAGCACAAAGTAAAAATAAATGAGTAGGAAAATGAGGTAAGGGGAAAGACAGAAACTACATGGCATCCTATTTATCAAAATGACAAAATTAAGAATCACGAGTAAGCGTATACGTAAGCTTTCTCATTCATAATTAAGACTCCCTTTAAACCTGCATCTGACCAGATAAGCCTGCTTTCTGGATGTATTCTACTCTCTTCACCTTCTACTCACAAATACTAGTATATTAATCCTTTCTGTTCTGGGTGGACTTCCACGCCGCCTTGAACCCTACCTGCAGCTGCACAAAGACTCGTACATAGCTTTTAGACAGGAGACTTGCCTTTCACCCAGGCATATAGGCTCACTAATTAGTGTTAGACAAAAGTAGCATAATCCCAGCTTCTCAGTTTCTAGAGGCATGTATCTGAAAAGAAGGTAAAGAACTCAAAGACTGAACGACAATCTGAAAGTACCTTTAGAAGAACTCAAAGTATTGAGATGTCCGATCCTTGTCACACTAGCTTCAAGAATATCAGTTTAGATAGCAGAAAAGAGATATTTAATATGATAAGAAGTCAGGTGACGAAGAAGGAGCTCCATCCTGAATGAGTAAAACCAGAGAGATGTTTCCAGACAGATGATTTTTCATTATGCACACAAAGGATTCTCTTCATTTCGCATTTCCAATTCAGCTGCCTGAATGCCAAGAAACTCATAATTTTAGTGGCTAAAATGAATACTTACGGCAATTCTGTAGAAAAGCTGTACAGACACCTACTTATCTTCAATAACCACAGACCTGGCTGGCTTACCGCACATAGAGCTCAGACCTGGGTTACATAGAAAAGAGATGCAAGCCTGCAAAGTGGAACTCTTGCTGACAAAAGTCCAATGAATCACTTCTTTGAATGACACAAAGTCAAGCACCACACAACCTACAAGCACGATGCTTGGCTGCTCCTTTTAGCCCTAAGCTCCTCTAACACGGCCCTAAAATACTCCTATTCCTACGACAGAAAACACCAAAGTCCTGTTAAGAGGCAGTTCCAGCAGCATGATTTAGAAGTTTCTTTCTTTACCAGCCTATGCTCCTGACCAGACAGTCACCTGAACCTGAGAATTCTGCCTGAAGCAGGAAAAATTTACAGCGATCTAAGTTCGTGGCAAGGAAGGGCTGATGAGACAGGGTCGTTGAAATGAAGTATTACGGAAGGGCTGCAACCCAAGGGCTGCTAAAGTAAGCAGCAGGAGCACTTGAAACATTTGCAGCAAGGACTCAGTTCCTAACACCATTCCATGGAGCAGAAAATCTGGAGCCAGCTCAGAAACCTGTATTTTCTTCAAGAAAACCTCTGTCATTCCGTGATTTTATCCTTAACTGCTAATTGCAGGTACCTGTTGGGGCTACAGAGTGCAGCTGTAAGGAGGAGTGGATGGAAATGCCAAGACAGATGCGAGGTTTGACGCTGAGGAATGAGGAATTCTCCAAGACCCAGGAGGACACAGCCAGATTTGGCATCCTCACCACTGAAGACAGGAAAGAAGGGCAACGGAACAGAGTAAGGCGCAAGTTTTAAACACATGCTCTCTTGAACCAGCTTGATACTTGCATAATTTTCACTTATTGAAGGACCGTTTCGCATGGCAAGAGTTCAAAAGAACACAGAAAGAAAAAAAAACCAGAAAGAGAACACACATTTAGTAATATAAAAATAGTTTTAAAGCCTCAACAAGGTACAGTTGCTTTCCTAGAGGAACAGCAGCACTTTACTCTGAGCAACAGCACTCGCTAGATATTCCACTGACACCTTACAGCACCACGCTAAAATAACTCATCATGCACCAAACTCGCCAGTAGTATAGAGATCTTCAGGGTGCATCACCCACAACACACTGTGGGACCTATCAAGACCACTACAGTGACCTTTATCACAACTTTAGACACAGCTTCAGGGAAAATGGTCCTTGGTCCCTTATCACTTCCACCAGACAAAGGGCATAATTCAGACCATATCAACAGTGGGGAAGCTGTTAGAAGCAGCATTTTGGAACAGGACAGTACTTATGGAGTCTTACTTTCATGCCAAAACAATACAATGTTTTACAAAAGAATGAACAAGTCATGATAGCTTGAACTACAGTACAAAAAAAATAAAAAATCCCGGTATAGGAAAAAGCCTTAAAGAAAAAAAATAATAATCAAAGTCTAGAAACTCTTCACAAGAGTCTAAGCTTGTTAGTATCGTTTCAGTGAAAAACCATGAAAAAGACCCATAGATAACATAACAAGCAGTCTTGGCTCATTAATTTCAATGGAGTCATGTGGAGTTCAATGAAAGGAGGACATCATCCCACCTATACGTCAGAGCACTTGAAAACAGGTGTCGGACATTATACGAATCCAACATTCCACAAAGGTGATGCTGAAGTAAGTTTTACCTATAAAATAATTTGTATTGTATTTTCCCACCATCTGAAGCAATAAAAGCTGCCTCGTTGTTCTTTATCTAGAACCTTATTGTTTTAGAAGAATCTGCATCTGATCTCCTACAGAATTTTGCATTTTCATGCCACCATCTGAAAATTCAGAGCAGAACTGTTTACCTGTGTTGTTCCTAGTACAAGGTAACAAAATGCCTCCTTAATATGAAAATTAGTATCTTTGAATATTGAGAATTTTGTTTTTAACTTGTGGACTCACTACGGAGAAGGTCTTACTAAGGAAAGCTGAGTCATGGAAATAAGTTTTGCATTTTATTCTGAATACAGCAAGGTTCAATATCATTCTCGTCTACTGTAGAAGTGATTTCTGCAGCCCGGGACTAGTTCACATGAAAATCTTGTGAGTACAGGAAATAAGTACCACCTTATTAATTGGAAGATTTACAACTCTAAGCAACACTGCTGAGTAGTAGCAGGTATCTTCAGACAGCTAGCATGAAACAGATGCATTAGAAGAGAGATCTTTACCTGTAACTTTGTTTGGTTTTTAATTTGTTTTGTTTTGTTTTGTTTTAAATCCACTAACAAGGTAGTACTGAGGAGTGAACAAATACCATGATGAACTCAAAAGAGCTGAATTGCACCATAAGGAGTCTGGTGCGTTTTGCAGCTTTCTCTAGTTTGTTGTTTCATTGATCAGCATAAATGACCAAATTCTTGGCTTCTATAAATCATTTCAGCACAATAACCCTAATGGCAGTACTTACATGAGACAACACTGGCTGGGGACTTAGCCTACTAATCAGATGCAGTAAGTGAACATAAAGAACATGAAATCACTAGTCTTGATTTTTGTCTTTTCTGGCAGTAAAATTTATATAATAAATACCAAAGCAGCTTCCCCAGAAGTCTCTGCAGTCAGCCTGGAACCCAGTCGCTGGGCTCAGACTCCCGGGCAGCCACTGGGTGTCATGGAAACCCCACAAACATTGTGCCCTCATTGGTATCTTTTTTGGTGCATGCAGCTCCTTTCCATTGGCTTTGTACAACTGGCTTTTCTGCGCAGCAGAAGCATACTATCTTCTGGACTCAGTAGTTGAAAATGAATGTGGTTTTGACCATTCAATTTCATAATTAGTATTTATATTTTCTGGAACTAAAAAAAAAAAATTTAAAAAAAATCCCTCAAATGATATCAATTTCAGGTTTACATCCTCATACAGTAATGAGTAGATGCTCAAATAGGAAACTAGGTACCCACATAAAGCCAGACATGTAAAACTGCATACAATTAAAAAAAAAAAACACTGTTAAAGTTATATCATGAATATCAGTAAGATTCTTAAAACTACAAGAAACATTTTTCTTGAATTCAGTTGTGTTAAAAACTATCAAGATTAAAACAGTGGGCTGAGCTAAAATATCCACAAGCAAATGAGAAATTGCTCTCGAATCACATTTTTCAAAGCCCTCCCCCAAAAAAACTGGTTTAGCCTTACCTCAGGCCTCTGCAAGGGCAACTGTTTACTGTGACCCTTGATTAGAAACAATAAAGTTGTGTCATACTTAAATACAGACATAAAAAAAAAAATTGTTAAAGGGTAACAAAAATACTTTTCATCAAGAACTGCCAAAAACCAGAGCTAGTTCAGGATGGATTAGTCATCCATATTATTCAGCTATATCACATTTTCCTGGTTACATACACCTGGACGTATTTTTAAGACTCTTTTCTCCTCTTCTAGTAAACCCCATCATTATATTCTGGTTCTGTTCTTTACCAAACTGGCTGCTACCACAGTGCTAGCGACGTACTCCTGGTATATTAAATGAAGTATGAGTTTTAAATGAAGAACAGACAAAAAAATAGACATATTGTTCAGCACATTAATGTAGTCATTTAAGTTTCCACTGATTAGAATGCTATTTAATTACTTTGAACATAAAAGCCTGCTTTGGCCAGCCACTACAAAATATGACCTTAAAGGAAGTACTCTGAAGTCATTACAGTAGTGTTACTAAAATGTAAATCTTGGGATATATGAATGACACGGTAGGAAGCAGCAAAGTGCATTTGAAAACAACCACACCTGGGATGGACAGTAGCGCTCAGCTTTTTAAATCAATTATGAAGATATGAAACTCCAAATACTGAGTACCCCTACCTACAACACTACTCTCCTAACTGAAGTATTCAAGCAGCGATAACTCAGACAAGCAAATCCAGGCTGAGAATGAGATCTTACAACTGCATATTAAGAAGACATTTTCAACTTGAAAAGATGGTGATGAGACATGAACTGTCAAGGGAAGTCATCGAGACCCTTCAGTACCACATAACAAACCCTGTAATGTGTGAACATTGAAGGGCTACATTCTCTCACAGATGTGTTTTAAAAAGGGAATGGCTTAGGCAGAACAAAAATTCTGGTAGATAGATATGCTTTTTCAAATCCTTGGGGCAAGCAGTTTTCAGTTTCTGTTGTGCTTATGTTATCCTTAGCTCCATGCTGTATCGCTTCACGCGTTACCAGAGAACCTTACAGCATAGGAATTCATGCCTCAGAATTCATCAGTAAAGATTAAATATATGGTATTTTAAAATACTTTAAAAGAAGGCTTGGAAGACTTTAACTGAGTACAAAAGTTGGGTTTGGTCTTCAAATTACCCCTTTACCTACATACAATACTTTCTACCAAGAGATCTTAAAACACATTACATCTCATACAATTTTTCTGAGACAAACCCTAGTATTTTTCAGCACGTGCAGAAACATCACTACCTAAAGACTAAAGGATTTGCCCAAGGTCTTTAAGATAAACGTACTGCACATTCTCTTGTCAAAGCCCATACCTTTACTTCTCCCCGTCTTTTCTCCCACAAGTACCAAGCAGGAGCCAAATGTAAAGACTTAATAAGGCAGAGTTCATCACTATTCCTTCTGAGAGACCCAAGTGGTGATGCTGACAGTGAGAGAAACCCCATTTCTTCCACTTTCCATTTTATTAAAAAAGCAAAAAACCCACCACAGCAAAACCCAAAGCAATTTATCTAGCACATCAAGTAGTGAATTAAATAATATAAAAGTTTTCTGCCTTTTCCCAAAGGTCGCACGTGACAGTTGAAACGAGCAGCAAGACACAGCAATTTCTGCACGGGATTTTGGGAATCCAAGTAGCTATGAACACCTGAAGTTATTAATAATTACTCCACTACGATGACTAATTTTGTTTCCCGACACGGCGACCAACCAAAGTCCGCGAACACTAGAGGGCAACAGCGTCGCACGGAAAAAGTCCAGGAGGAGAGGAGAAAGGGAAAAAAAAATCCCAACCAGCTGAAGGGTTGGTGTGGGTACCACACCAGGCAGGCAGATGCTAAGTGAGCTAGTAAAGAAGAAAAACAAAACAAACCCCAAAGAAACACCCCCAAACCAACCCGAAAACGCTCCCCCGCGCGGCGGGACGGAGCCCCGGCAGCGCTGCCGCCACCCGCCCCAGCGCCGGGCAGCCGCCCCGGCCGGCGCAGGAGCCTCCGGAGCGGTCGGACACCGTCTTGCCGGCGGCGCACAACTTTGCCGGGGACAGCGAGGGGGACGGCGCGGAGCGGAGAGCGGGGGGGAGGCGAACGGGCGCCGCCCGCCAGCCCGCCGAGTTGGGAGACTTCGCCCCGCCGGGCCCGGGGGCACCCCGCCGAGGAGCCGCCCGCCCCGACTGTTACCTCCAGGCGCGCTCCGCCGACATGCCGCCAGCCCGGGGCCCGCCTGAGGGCGAGCGCCCGCCGCAGCTCCCGCTCTCGTCCGCCGGCTGCGGAGGCTCCTCCAGGGAGAGGCGGCTGCACCCGACGGGCGCGGCGCGGCACCGCCCCAGCCGCGGCCCGCCCGCCCGCGGGGAGGTGCGGCGGGGCTGCCCGCCCGGGGCTGCCGGCGCCGCTCGCCTCCCCTCGCCTCGCCCTTCCCGGAGGAGGGGCGCCGCGCCGCCGCTCCCGCACTCACCGGCGAGGGGCGGGCGGGGGCTGTGCCGCGCCGCCTCCCCGCCACCGGCGGCGCTGCCGCTCGCCACCGCCTCTTTCTCCTCAGGAGGCTCGGGCCGGGCCGGGCCGGGCCGGGCCGGGCCGGGGGAGGCGGAGCGGGGCGGGGGCCAGGCCCGCGGGCTCCTCCGGCCCACAGCGAGTGGCGGCGGCCGCGCTCGGGGCACCGAGGGCTGGGGCAACTCGTGCGACCGCGGGCAAATCGCAAACTCCCCTCTGCTGTGGGATTTTTTACACACTATTTTAAATAAAGTATGAAATTTTTTTAATTTTTAATTTTTTTTGCGCCCCCCTCCCAAAAAAAAACCCCAAACCAACCGTAGCAAGCCCCTTCTACAATAACGCTGAGGGGAAGTTTTACTCAAATCCACTCGTCAAACCTATCGCTGCTCCTGCAGGTTTAGGATCTGGCCGATTTCTGAATCGTTTTAAATGTAGCGCACAATGGTGGAAATTCCATAAGGTCAATTACATTTTCTTAAGACAATTTGGGGTTAAAATCTTGAAAGAATGCCAAGTAATGTGTTTGCAGCCTCACTGCGTTTCTTTATTGAATTTTCTAACCCCCTTGGGTATTTTTCACTGACACTCTGCATCCTTCACTCCGGAGACGGGGCTATTCCATTACTGCGGGTTAGGGAGTTACCATTCCCTGCCTGAACCGCATTAGCAGACTTCCAGCCTTCACAAATGGGAAATAAAATTAATAAATTTTACAAGTGCCCTCTCGATCTAACTAATTTACTTCACAATTGCACGGTGATTGTTAGCTCACCTAATGGCTGACAATTCAATACACCAGATTAACTCCATCGCTGGCGGTTGTCTGTCCAAACCTTTCTTTCTATGACTCACTCAAGGCAGAAACTTAAAGGAAAAAAGCTAAGTCATCTGAATTTTCCTTTTCCAAACATCAGCACAATTTACAGCTCTTGATTCAGGAATACTGTTATTTACTGCTTTCTCCTCTTTTTTTCTCCCTTTTATTCTTATGACACGCTCTGAAGGAACACCCTGGATTTTAATGTCTTCCAAAGTAAAAAGCAGTGCAAGGTCCCAGGTCCTATGAGCTAGACTTCCAGTAGGACAGAGGACTTGTTGACAGGAGGGCTTACCCTGCTTGAGGTTATTAATCCATGGAACAGGGAGTCCATCTGAATATTCTACACAAAGGGATTTTCTCCCATATTAAGCTTCTCAACTGCGTGGATATCCTGATACAGTCTTGTTTTGGGACCTCTCTATTATGAAGGATTTCTCCTACAACATGCTATGAGGTATGGGGTGGAAACCAGCCGAAAGCGACTGAAATTCTTGGACGTGAGTTCAAACTCACAATCGCGCATGGTTTCCCTCCTACCATTCTTTCTGAGTCGCGGGCACTGTTTTTAAGTTATCACTGGCCAACACGGACAGAAGCGCGTTACGTACCGCTTGTCCTCATAAGCACTTGGACGCTCACAGAGATGTGCTAGACATCTCACAGCTGAGGGCTTCAGCACTGCAAGTCAGCAGCTGTAGTGCCGAGCGGTTCTGGCAGCAATATTAACAGCTTTGATCTTTCTTGGTGCTACTTTTCAGTTTTTTTTGCTCTTGAGCTGGCACTGCAGCGTCAACTGGGCATGACGGCTTAGCCATTCTTTTAGCAATACATCTTAAGACGCTGCTGAGTGTGCTTCTGGCCAAGATTTCTGCCTGGCCCCCAGTACCTCACTACACAAACTGTAAGTAATGTGGTGGTGCATTATCACAGAGTGCTACCACAAATGGCGTAATTCTGGCTGTTTGCAACATCTGAGGTCCCATCAAATGTGCACCACCCCAGAACCGAATAGGTAAGTGACTAGTTAGTTAATCCAGACAAGAAATTAGGTGGGAGGGAGACTGGTGGGCTACTGAGCTGCACACAAAACAGAGGCACATTGAGACAACTGCTAGTCTGTACTACGAACCAAGGCAACACCTACGCTGCTGCCGTTGTTACACAAGGCAGAGACTGAACCCCAGTTCCCAGACGTATGTACTGACTTGTGGCCATATAGTCAGTAAAGAATAGACATTGAAGCAAACTGTCCTCCGTTCCATGCCTGGCAACGTTTGTCAAGCAAACTGCTTATCTCATTTCAGACTGTTTCCCCAAACCAACTATATTCCGGGTGAAGGATTCAAGACTCTAGGATGTAGATCAACACTACAGATCACAGAATGGCTGAGGTTGGAAGGCACCTCTGGACATCATCTTGTCCAGCCCCCCTGCTCAAGCACGGTCACCCACAGCAGGCTGCCCAGGACCATGTCCAGATGGCTTTTGAACGCCTCCAAGGATGGAGACTCCACAACCTCTCTGGGCAACCTCTGGTTGGTGCTTGGTCACCCTCACAGGAAAAAAGTGTTTTCTGATGTTGAGAGGGAACCTCCTGTGTTTCAGTTTTTGTCTCTGGTCCTGTCACTGGGCACCACTGAAAAGAGCCTGGCTCCATCCTCTTTGCAGCCTCCTTTCAGGTATTTGTACACATTGATGTGTAAAGCTCCCCTGAGCTTTCCCTTCTCTAGGCTGAACAGGCCCAGCTCTCTCAGCCTTTCCTCATAGGAGAGATGCTCCGGTCATTTCATCGTATTAGTGGTCCTTCACCGGATTCTTCCCCCACAGCTCCACATCTCTCTTGTACTACGGAGCCCAGAACTCGACCCTGCGCTCCAGGTATGGCCTCACCAGTGCTGGGTAGAGGGCAAGGATCACCTCCCTCTACCTGCTGGCAACACTCCTCCTAATGTAGCCCAGGATGCTGTCAGCCCTCCCTGCAAGGGCGCATTGTTGACTTGTGTTCAACTTGGTGTCCACTAGGACCCGCAGGTCCTTCTCTGCAAAGCTGCTTTCCAGCCGCTCGGCCCCCAGCATGTCCTGGTGCCTGGGCTTGATCCTCCCCAGGTGCAGGACTCTACACTTCCCCTTGCTGAACACCATGAGGTTCCTGTTAGCCCATTTCTCCAGCCTGCCGAGGTCCCTCTACAGACACACCACATGCATTCAAATTTGAGTTCCCCGATTTCCCATTAATGGGTGCCTTCAGTTTATATGAACACAGGTCACTTCAGCGTGAATTAACGAAACTTGTGAAAAATAAAAGGATTTGTACACACAAGCCTTTACTCTCCTGCTGAAAGATGTAACTTAGGCACTGAAATGCCATGCAGTATTTGGCGTTGAATCCTTACTTTGAGTATCTGTCCTGCTTCTGATAAATTGGTTATTTTCAAGCTAATTACTTTGAAAATTGTACCTTAATGAATTCCTATTTATATAAATTACATTGTGTTCCGACAGCACTGCTGACTACTTATGCCCTTATACATACACATAACTATGTGTGCACACTTACACACAAGCTGGTAATTCCAATTACGCTCTTTCTCTTGGAATGCTACAGTGAAAAAAAGATGAAAAAACGTGTTTAAGAACTTCCAGCAACAGATCCATCTCAGTTCAGCTTGGCTTTTCAGTCACCTCCTACCTGGAGCACGTTGAAACATGTTTTCTTTCAACAAAGACAGGCTTAAAAAAGAGGTAGCCTGCCTTCCCTGGTGATAGCCTCAGCTTTTTGCCTTTCTTACTGCTGGCCTCTACACATGAACGGTCTCTTTCTCATTCATATTTTTCTTCAAATTCAAGTCTTCACACAGTATTTTGTCCTTTTGCATAATCAGCAATCCTTCTATCTTTCTCAAGTGAACTGAATCCTATCTTGTCTCGTGGTCTTATCTCTTTCAGACTATTACTGCAAGAAATAGTTCTAACCATTGTATGGTCCTAAGTCTGCAAATGAACTCTTGGTCCTTCCAAGCCCTGCTGAAATCTGTAAAATTTAGGCATTTTTTTTATGGTGGTTATTACTACAACTCCCACCGCAATTTGTATTTATAAGATAGACAGCTTGATTACCTTGGGCATCGTTCCATAAGCCAGGGAAAGGTTATTGGTTGGAGAGTTACATGTACAGTTACAGTTTTCAATTAATAAAGAAACACTTTACCTAGTCCTGCCATTTCAAAGATTAAACACATCTTTTAACCAAACAGTAATTATTATTTGCATTAGTTTTGTTGACATTTTCTTTCAGGGAGCCATTACAGCGACCTAGATATTTGAAAACAAGGAGCATCTAGGCAATTGCCTGTTACTAGTCATTTCATTGTTACTTTTTTAAAGCTATTACAAGTACTGCTAGCCAAAAGGCAAAGTTAGTGTAGATTCACAATGCTCTTTGGATTAATCAGAAACTAGATTTAAAAAAAAAAAAATCTAATAAATACACAATATAAACAATGCTTAATATGTATGTGTACTAAATACTGTGCAAATATTAATTAATGAGTCCTTAAAGGGTATTTTTGTCGTGGGTATTGATATTAGCATTGGTCTCCACATACTTGACATAGAGTATTGCTCCATGAAATTGCCAAAGATCAGGGCAGTGACTCAGTGAAGGTTACGATTAGCAGCCAGAGGTTCTTGCCTGAGGGCTGAGTTCAGACTATGAGACCATATCACACTGTACTAGAACAGACACGCTCTGACGGCAGTGAATACTGTTCCATGCTAAAATGCAAAGACCTAATTTCTCCCCTTAGTTAAACCAGAAAAGGCTTCCTTCACAAGTTTCGTCTATATAATGATGAGAAAAATGTGGCCTAAGATTTAAGAAACACATGCGGTCAAAAAAGTAATCAACTAAGAGGCTATCTCGGAGAAGAAAAAAAAAAACCAACACAGCATTGTTCAAGTTTATAATTGTACTACATTTTTTCCATGTTATTACAATACCCTTCATTTAGGAAGTGTTTAAAGATTATTCTGTAGCAAACAATATGGGAAGCCAGCCACGCTTACGCCTTTTCTCTACATAGTCGCTGCTTTCAGATGGAAAATACATTTATTGTTTCTTTTCAGTAGTTTCTATTTCATTTTCAATACCTTATCCTAAAAAATCCTACTATGTGCATACATTGTAGTAATATCTTTCAAACCAGTGGAAGGCAAGTTGCTAATTACATGCCGTGGGTGATGACTACTTGGCAGCAGAAAGGCATTTTTATCTCTAGGCTTAGAATAAACTATTGTTATAAATATGTTTTGTTCTATTTTAATCAGGGTATCAAGACAATTGTCATCTTTGTACAATGATCAAATGGCCAGCTTTGGAATTCAAGAAGCTCAAAAAATCATTAGGTATTTGTGTTCTAAGCTAGAAACCCATCATTTACTGCTCAAGTCACATGCCATGTGAAGTGTAAGACAGACTCATTAATGAGGAGGACGGAGTATTCTCTGTCACAATTTACCAGGAAATTTGCTTATGAAAAGAGAGGAAAGACTCTTCCTTCCCATTATATCAGGTTCATTGCTTTCAAGTTAATAAATATTCAAAAAAAAAAATAGCAGCACAGATTCAGAATGTATTAATTTTAGATAGCTGTTTTGAATGTATGTCAATTTGAGTGAAAACTCCTTAGTAATATCAAAATTGGTTACAGGAAAGTGATAACGGGGATGGAAGAGAATTAAAAAGAAACCAAGTTGCTAGAAGCACAATCAACATGCTAAAGCATCTTTGCCCTTTTAAAGAAAGTAATATGTAATTAAAACTTCTGTTAAAAAGTGATTTTAGGATATGTAATAAAATAGGGCATATGCTGGGCTAAGAAGAACTTGCATTATTACCCTAAAACCAACTAATTTTTCCCCATCAAGACAAAGGAGACATTCTAAAAAAACGAGTAATGTGCAATGGGGAAAAAAATTAAATTGCTGTACCCAGCTCCTCTTCAATCCAACAATAATCCAAACTCTTCCCAAAGCAGAATGTCATTACTAGTCAGCTGGAAAAATCATCATAATTTCATCTTTCCCTCAGCAAAAGTAACTCTGGAGAACAAGGCTGATTTAGCTAAATTTTTTTAAGGAAAAGAAGCATCCTTCAGCACTGCCTTCAACTTCCTCATGCCCTTCCCATTTTTTCTCTACAAATAAATCCCTCCTGCCTTCTCTGCTCCTTGAACACGCAACACCTAAAGCACAGCCTGGCTTCCCTGTGCCCTTGGAGGCGGCAGACAAAGAGCAATAAACAGAGGAGTTTGCAGAGGGATGGGAAGTTATTCAGAATGCAAGGTAACGCACTGCCGGATCAATGACATGAATGTCTGCTATCAACTGGGAGCTCATCAGTTGGAAAGCAGTGAGGTGAGAAAGGACGTGGGTACTAGTCAAAGTCAGAGCATGTCTGTCAGCTGTCAAAGTGATGTGTCTAGAAAATACCACAAGCAGCGCTTGCTGAGGAAAAGAAGAGGTGGAAACATTGAAAGTGTTGATGCTATTGCATAAGGCTGCGGTAAGTCCTCACCTGGAACGCTGTTTAAAGTTCAGGGAAAGTGATTCCAGGTAGAAGCGGTGGCGAGAAGAGCTGGTACCGTGATCAGGGGAAGATGCAGCCTGTCGTACGACAGCCAGGGTGAAGGTTGAGAGGTGACGTAGCTGCTGCACGTGACGGGGAGAGAGAAATATGCAATGGCAGCTAAGAAGTATTTAAGACAAAAGAGATTTTTGCCATAAAAACGACTGGGTAAAAACTATGCACATATTTAGGCTGGAAATTAGAAGAAGCTTTTAAATCATCAGAGCGAAGCAGACTCATTCTGTGGCCAGTGAGAGCAAAAGATGTAGCTAACTTTACGATGAAGCTTGGGCAACTACAGGACATAATTCATCAGAGTGCTAGATTGGACTTGATGACTTAAGAGGATCTTATCGATCAGTGACCCTATATTTTTTATTGTGCTGGGATCAACAACAACGAGAACACTGACAATAAATCCTCATCGTTGACGTTTAAAGTCACTATCAGCTGATAGAGCTGCGGGGTTTTGTTTGTCACATTGATTGTTTCAGGCTGTCTGTAGGCACTAGCAAAGAAGAGCACCTGCTTTCTGCTCACATGAATATGAACATCACCTTCCAAGTCATAATTTTTTAATGAAAGCTTATATTCTGGAACACAAGATGTTCGCCTCCAGGGAAATGTATCAGGTTGTCATCTGTCCCAGAAGTCAACAGGTAAAGAAAAAAAAGAGGGAAAAATTGGGGCTTTTTCCTGCTGGAATGAATTTGAATACTTTATTTTTCTGCTTATTAATATTTCAGTTCTCCCCAAACATGAAATGGATTAAAATATCAGATATGCTGGTAGAACTCTTCTTTTTGTCATATAGTATTTTGATTTAATCATAACAAATTATGCCAATAGGTTGCCCATATATAATCATGCACCATATGCAGACCTCTTAATTACCCTGTTCATCAAGTAAGGATGTTCATGATAGCACATATTATCCGGGGTATTATCCTATATTGTAATATGTGATGCCACATGAATACCATATGGGCGAGGGATTTAAAAAAGGTTACAGGCTAATAAGAGTATTTTATTCCACTCAGAAAACTCAAGAGAAACAGTTCTTTTCAAAGATCCAGAGACTGTAATTATATGCAAAAAGTTAAGTCACCTTAAAGGTAAACGGTAACCCAGGAAGACTGCAGATTAGAATTAAAAGCTGAAATTTCCTATTGTTATTAGTGCCCCACTGCACTAGATATTGTGCAAATATATGAAAAAGGTGGCTCCCGTCAGAAGGAGTTTAATTCTACCTTTCAGCTTGTGTTGTTCTAGAGAAGAAATTGTAGTAGGTTTAAGCTAGCAGCTGGTGGTCATATAATAGCAGTGAATTATAATGCTTTATAATGCCATGAATTTTGTATGTAATTTCCTGTGAAATTTACTAGGAGCTGTGCCTAAAAATCGATGCTTCGGCATAGCCCCAAATGTTAGACTTACCATTTCATTTTGTTTACCCACTGAGTGCCACAGCCCTTGCGCATCGTGCCTTCTCCTGGGTCATGAACTCCACGGGCCAGGGCACAGAAGGAGCTAGAGAACTAAACTGACACACAAATCCAGATACTGCTCTCTGCCCCATTATTTGTGCCATGCGCGCTTGAGGTTATATAGATATATAAACAGTAAGTGATGCTTCTGTCATCCTTCAGTTCAGCAGGGGGAGCACAACTGGCATCGCAGTTGCATAACGCTACTGTGATTCTGTAGTATGACGTTGTGTCTTCCAACACAATTTGTAATCATCTCGATCATATTTAAAGTCTTGATCCTGCAAATGAATCAAGTATACACGTGACTGTACACACAGGAGTCGTCTCTGTAGCAGTGAGGCCTAGTAATCTCTGCGTGACTTCAGATTCAGAGGCCTGGACCCAGTTACGGTGCCCCCTGCTTCCCTCCTCTCTTGCATTGTCCCAGTCTTACGCTGCCGCGCAAGCAATCGAGGTAATTTGCGATGCTGCAATGAGGACACAAATAATTCTAGTGCTGCAGCAAGGGAATTAATTACGGGTTGAGTCAGGGGGCCAATGTCTCTTCCATGGCTGTGGCTGCTGAAGCACATTCGCGGCGGCATGCTGCATCCCCTGCTTCGGTGCTTGAGTGCAGGCTGGGCTTTGATGCTGCTGGGGGGCTGGGGTTGCTCTGCCTGACCCATCAACACAGAGGGGTGGAAAGGGCTGTGACTACACGGGAGATAGTCTGTCCCTTCCAGAGAACAAGTGAATCACTATTGAATAAAGAACAAAAAACAAACAAAAATAGCAAGCTACTTACAAATCTTGTATTTCCTAAAGTATTATTCTCCCACCACAGTGAAAGCCCTGATGAATTCTCAGAGCCTCTTCTCTTCGAGAGGCACTTGAGGAGCGCTGGATTGCCAGGGACAGGCCTGCGCTGCTGCAGCGTGATCACAAGGAGCACGTGCATTTCTCTGGGCGCCAGGCAGAGCCATTTGCTACTGGCGTGAGTAGGGCAGAGCTCAGATATCAACCGCACGGGAGGCAGCCACCATGCGCTCCTACCAGTGAAGGGGACAGCAGCGAGGCAGCCACATCCTCCTCTCTCAGAATCTCTCGGCCTCTTTGAGGAATTGTTCCTTCTCCCTTTTATTCCTCTTCTACCAGCACACTGTCCCCATGGTTTGAAGCTAAGAGTTTCCTGTTCAAAGGGGTTGCAAATAGGTAACAGTCTTAGAAAATAGGGGGAGAATTCCCTTTTCCCCCTTTTCTTTCCTTTTCCTTCCTTTTCCTGCCTTTCTTCTTGCTTTTCTCATTCCTTCCTCCTCCCCTTCCATTCCCCTTTTCTCTTCTCCCCTTTTTTTCCTCTTTTTCTTTCCCCAGAGAAGCGAGAAATAAATGATGTACATGTTTAAAACAAAACCACACACATTATACAGAACTACAATAGCATTGACCTCAGCAAGGCTATTATTAGATGAAAAAAGGACAAAATTTACCCTATAGCAGCAATGCTCTAAAAAAATACAGAGAACCACTGTCAACTTTTATAAGCCAATTTACACAAAGGTAAATTTAGAGTGTTAGTCCCTATTAAAATATCTAAGCCATCTGACTAGCAATCCTTGGCTTCAGAGGCTGTCAGTGATACTGCACCGAGAGAAATCTCACCATGGCGACTGACCTTCTCTCCCTCTCTCCTCCCTTTCATTTACTCTCCATATAAATCAGATAGGGAAGTTTTATAATTTTTATAGTACCAATATAACATCCTCCAACTGAAATGTCTGTAGGCTACAGGACTTAAGTCGTAATTTTACAATGTAAGAAACAAATAGAGTAGAACCAGTGGCAGTGTTTGTAATCGTGCATCTCTAGGGTTGTTGTGATACAATAATCTCAGGCAGAAGGTAAGGGAATTGACTTCACTGTGATATTGGAGGCTGATTACTGACCATCCCTGCTTATCATTCTGTTCAACGGGTGGGCCTAATCCCCCTAGTCAGTCAACTGAGCTCCAGTCTTAAAAACACAGTGGTTTGCTGTGGTCAATGAGATGTTGAAAAAGCTTGAAGGTTTCCTGAATCTAACTGTTCAGTCTATTGGTCTCCCTCATGAGTGATATGATAACGTTTACCCTATAAACTTTTTCCCCTGACCTAGTATCCAACCAGACTACTGGGCCAAAATACCTAACCGGTTTTAAGATGGACCTATCTATTAAATGCTGTAAGGCACGTGGGAAAGCTGAGGCATACCGAGTTTAAATAAAAGGTCCAAGTTCACCATGAGCGAGCACCGGAGCCAGCAGAAGAACTACAGAGCTCTGATTCCTACTGAGGAGCTTCTACCTCAGTACGTTTTAGTGTCAGGTATTTTTCACTGAGGGGCACTATTCCCTCCCAGGCCCTCTCAATTAGTACAGGGCACTGTTTTTAAATGGCTAGAAATAGTATTATTGCTCTTCCAGACAATATTTGCCATTCGGAGCTTGTTTCTGACTGCAGATTGGTGGAGGTGCATGTTTTGCATGTAGCACAGGAGCATTCTCCTTCTTTCTTTATCTTAACACTGCAATATTTCTTCTCTTTGACATAAACAGTGTCCAAAGTACTCTAATCCCATCCACGTACAGTACAAATAGAACAAACAAGGAATGATTTATGCACACTTGACTGTGCTCTATATCTTATTAGATGAAGATGAACTACTGTGCTGGACAGGGACACATTCTTCTGAAAAACGCTTCTTTGTAGATTTCTGATGCTCAGTCTCGTGTCTTCTGCAAATGTATTTTCGCGTGCTATGGCTATTTTCCACTTGGTGATCTCTGCTGTACGACACACAGTATACGTGGCCCCGAAGGAGTACTGAAGCAGGTTCTCTTACTAGCAGACTGCCATAGTTGCAAGATACAATTCCCGTTATATCACTTACTCACAAATGATTTTGCTCTTGTGTTCTACAACAGATGTCATTTCCCAATTTCTGCCAGATGTTGATTATGTTATTTAAGCAAAAGAATTTGTCCCTCTTTCCTTCCATCGTCATATTGTATACACTATACTCTCTGCCTTTGTAGTCACTTCTGAGAGACAAGTCTGTCAATTTATATACAGAGCAAGAATTTAACTTTGTTGACATTTGACAGAAAAGCCTAGGGTTTGCATCTTGTGAGAAGTCGTATGCACAACTACAGTATATAATTGATGCTTTCTTCTAGAGAAAATCTGTATTTGAAAAAGCATGAATTGTTGATATGTGTTCACTTGGTATCAGAAAAGGCCCAATACAGTTTGTACTTAAGTCATTGGACAGGTATATTAGCTATTGCTCAAACCAACAAAGCAGTAAATTAACAACACAAGCTATTTTTTCCCCTTCTCCTTTCATTTTCTTCAGCTTTCAATATGAAGTGATCAAACTCAAATTTAATGTCTCCTCCCACAGCGTCTTACTCTCTATCCATGTAAACACTGAATAAAACAGATTTTCAAGCTCCCTCTTCCAAAGGTAACAAAGTTACAGCATTAATGTGAGATAAGCTGCATCACAGCTTTTAATAAATCAGTCTTTACATGAGCATTTCTAGAAGTCATCTTCTGGAAGCGGCAGAGTAATGAATAATGTGCCCCACCTCTTAGTTCTCAGACCAGCATATTAAAATACTTTTCAATAGTTTGGAAAGGACCATGAATATTTTCTAATGAGATTTAGGGTAGTACTGTTATTATTGTGTGAATATACATATCTGTATGAGAAACACATACCCAGGCATTCTCTATCTACCCACAAGACTAACATGCAAGAATCAGGAACTGAGGAGAAAAGCAAAGAAGAGATTCAGTGATGGTCCAGGAATAAAGCAAAGAGATTGGAAAGCCAGAGGAGGATCAGCTACAAGCAGTACTTGCGTTACGGAAAGGCAGACTCGTTTGCAGCCCTTTGCATGTATTGCACTCCCCAAAATGGAGTGACTCATCGTACTCAGATCAAAGGCATGGAACCACCTTGGTCAAGCCCAAGACGTCAAACACACCTACATCCACAGCAGCCACGTAGATGATGTAAACAGTGCCACAGACAGACGGTGGACCAACGGTGTGACACAAAGCTGTATTTGCGAAGAGCATTAGGAAAGGACAAAAGGACACACTGCAGTCTGGCAAGGCAGGCAGAACCAGCCCGGTGTTTTAAAGTTTTTTTAAAAAACAGCTCCCTGTGCACAGCAGAACTCCAAGCAGTGAACTATATGGATACTGTCCTAGCATTGTACTGTGTTAGCATTAATCATTATGAAAGACATTTAAAAGACAATGTTGGACTGCTAAGCAGTCCAGTGGTGACCAGTGCTTTACAGTTCATTTGGAGACTGACACATCTGCCTACCTTTGAAATGGATTGGCTGAGGCTGCTGAAGAATTTCTCTACACCAAATGGAAAAACATTTTCATAAGGTTATTTAATTACAGTCTATGCTCTTATTTTACTCAGTCTTTTTTTTTTTTTTTTTAAACTTACACAATGATTGTGAAAGATAAGATTCTCAACAAATGAACTTTTCCTAAGCACTTCTTACCTGCTGGGACAATGGAGAGGCAAACCCATACAGCTTCATTTGCAGCAGGCAATACTCTGTGATTTCAGGGTCACAGCTGGTAGCGAGTGGGTAGGTACCTGTCCATTCGCTGTGTCCCAGCTAAGGTACCAGACAAAACTAGCTGTGGTGGTGCTGGTTACTTTCCCTGCCAAAGGCATCCATTGGGAACCGAACTGAGAACTCTCACTTCACAAAAGCCACTGAATACCAATTAAGAGAGGTTTATCATGAATTCCTCCTGCATACAAAGCTACCACTGACTTAAAGAGGATTTTTTGTGTGCCAAGAAATGTAGGACTGGGTCTCAGATGGTAGTGATTTCCAAATGATGTGGACACGAGCCAGCTTGAAATATCAGCTCTAGAAGCAAAAAGTTCTATGAGCGTAATAATGCCCTTGAGACACCCAGTTATATAGGTCTGTGCTTTAAAAATAATGAATTGCATCCTTTTTCCCACCCCTTTAAATCAAAAGAATAATATTTTTCCATACAATCAGGAGGCTGCATTCTCAACACGATCTAATGAGTGTGATGACAACTCCGGTATTCTTTGAAGAAGTTATATGACCATTGCACAGAAAATGTCCCCCTGTTTTGCAGCACACATTCCCTAGTGCAACATTTTTGCTTTCAGCCTTAATTGAATTTTGAAGCATTCAAAATGAAGCTTACACGTCATTGTCCGTGTAAGCTTTTAATTTTTCTTTTTTTTTTAATTAGATGTGCCATTTACAGTGCACCTTCTACCAGGTGAAAGAATACAACAGAAGAATAAGAATCCAACTTTACATAACAGACGGCAATACAAATTTTTAAATCAAGCCAAGCGGTAGTATAATGCAGTGTTAATTTTTGTATGGTAGATAGAATATGAAATATTTTTATATCCCTAATCATTAAAACCAGAGTACATTAGTTTTATGTTTTGAAATCAGGTAGTTAGCAAGAGGTTTATTTTTAAAACTATTTTAAGGAACCAAGGAAGGAAAAATCTCATACTTACTCAGGAGCTGGGAAATTGTCACCATGTTGAATACTCAGTTAATTCTGCATTAAACTGACAGCTTAGGCAGTATTCTTACAGGAGAACTGGGAGAAGTTAAACACATTAACCCTCCTGCCACCTCATGCTCAAATGGTTGTGGACAAAATAGATATTTAAATTATAGTGCCTGTTCAGTTTAACTCATTTCTTCAACTGCTGACCAAAAGCGGTAGGATTTCAGAAGTGATCTCTCCTCTCGCTATTCATAATTACACATTTTCTGAACTGCCACTTGTAGTTTTATTGTGTACGAGAGGGAGAAGTGCTCTCACTATTAGCTGGAGTCCTGGGTTTACTGAAACTTTGTGTGAGTTCTCCTGTGGGTGTCCAGCGATCATTCAACACTCAATGTCAATGAAAGAACTCAGCGTTATTCTATGCCCTCTTCCAACTGACTGTGCATAACAGCAACAGTCTCGTAAGGGTGGACACGATGGAAAACGCAAAGTACAAGAAAAAGGACACAAACCAGAAAGGCCTCTGTGCTTGCAATGATGAGTATTTCAAGTCACAGCAGCTGATACTATTTCTTCCTTTCCAAACCAAAACTATGGGCAAGAGCCTTGAAAACTAACGTTGAACTAAGATCAAATTGCACATACAACCAACCTTATGGAAATCCGCATGCACTTTTATTGCTAACTTTCAGTTATCTAATCTGTTATTCAGAATTTATTTCACTGACTGACTTTAGCTCAAAGCCTTTTTTATCCCAAAGCTGCCTGAAGTCTGTCACAAAGTTGATCTACCTTTATTTCCTCAGAAAAAATGTAATCTAATAAAACAGCAGAACCTTCTACCATAAAAAATGCACTGTATTTTCCAGAGAAATAGCCCGAGTATCCAAAGTATCAGACACAAACAAAATGGAAATCTGCGGAGAAAGCTTCAGTGTTCTGTTTGTGCAAGAACACCTGTATGGTTTTCTAAAGACACCTGGCAGAACCCTTCTGAAATAACCAGCATGAAAACCCCGTGGCACTGCCCAGCTCCCCAAATGCTACTCTCTATAGTGCAAGATATTTCCTTTTGATGTATTAATTGTTTTGAAACTGTCTCATTTTCCCTCTGTAACAGGCAAAACGTAATATTCTTTATTTGGTCTGTGGTTCCCAGCAAAATCAGTCTACCCAGCCACTCTTTGGGCTATCAGGTCGAGATGAATGTCCTAAGGATCTCAACTGTGGAGTAACTGGACTTCTCTGTTCTGGAGACAGGTCCTGCTTCCTGGAAAACATCCTCAAATCCTTCCTCAACTATTTCCACTCCATGACCCATCAGTTAGCCGCTCATGAATGAGACGAAGGACTTTTTTGATCAAAAACCACATGACCTTTTCTTTGGTACTATTACAAGTCAGCAGCATTACTGGTATAACCTGTCGTTGTTCAAAAACGCCCCTTCTGTGTGCTTCATAGTATGCACTTCTCCAACATTTATAATAGTTGCTTGCACCTCACTTAATGAAAGCTAATAAAAACATCAGGTGCTTCAGTATCATCATTTTCACAAAGTTTTCATTTTGCTGTCACCCACCACTTCCAGACAAAAAGTGAACTCCCCCTGCCCCAAATTCCCTGAACTTTTCTCATTCTTTTCTAGGTTTTGTACAATATAGCGCACAATAAAAGACTACCTCACGTTTCAAGTGGCTGAAAAACATCTACTAAGCCACGTCCAAATAATCCTGCATAATGAAACCTTTCCTGTACTTCAGTCAGCCCGCGAGACTGAAGTTCAGTCTTAAAGGCTCATTTTTATCTCCTCTAGCAGGAGCAATCCAGGAAAGTATTTTATTTTGAGAATAAGCACAGCCTGCGTCCACGTTGCTGCTGAATTTCATTTACCTCTATGAGAAAAAACTGTTTTCCTTTGTGGGATTTCCAAGTAGTAGGATATATTACTACTTTTTCTATTCCTCTTTTAAATGAAGGCAATAAGATTAAAAAATGAAGCCTGGACACAGATGGAAAGGGTCATAAAGCGACCACAGTAAGCAAAGTTCAGAATAGCAGGGATCCAGTGATACTGGACCTGTTCAGTGAAACTGGACTGTACTGCTGGGATAGGCTGGGTGAAGGGATTTAAGTGGGTAATCTTGAAGTGGAGGAATCCATCATGACCCTTGAGAGTTGTAAGAGCTAGAAGAAAAACGCGCTGGAGGGGAATGTTGCTGCAGTTCTCTTTTAGTCTATCACATTTGGTCCACCAATAAGGTAACTTCATCTTTGCTTCCTTTTCCTCCAGTTCTTTGACACACAAATTACCTCATCTGAGACATACCTGGGTATGAAGAGTCTAAGGGAATTTAAAGAACAGTAAAGGACATCCTTGCATTTAAGTCATTACCTCTACCAGATGGGTAGAAACCATGCTGACCCAGCAGATATCGCACCCCTGCACACACTACTCCCTACTGATAGGCCAAATCAGACCTTGTATAAAAGCAGCAAAAAAAGCAAGATCAGAATGCCCAAAGCAAACCATAGCATTTCTCTGGAGAATCTGTAGCATCTCTCCTAGGAGGAAAGGCTGAGAGAGCTGGGACTGTTCAGCCTGGAGAAGAGAAGGCTCAGGAAGGACTGATCCATGTGTATGGATACCTTAATGGAGGGTGCAAAGAGGATGGAGCCAGGCCCTTTTCAGTGGTGCCCAGTGCCAGGACCAGAGGCAATGGACACAAGCTGAAACACAGGAGGTTCCCTCTCAATATCAGAAACACTTTTTTCCTGTGAGGGTGACGAAGCACCAACCAGAGGTTGCCCAGAGAGGTTGTGGAGTCTCCATCTTTGGAGGTGTTCAAAAGGCATCTGGACGTGGTCCTGGGCAGCCTGCTGTGGGTGACCGTGCTTGAGCAGGGGGGTTGGACCAGATGCCTTCCAACCTCAGCCATTCTGTGATTCTGTGAAACCAAAGGATTTTACTCTATACTTGCTGCTGCCATGAGGGTATTCCGTCACAAACATTTTAAACTCAATTTTTGTAGATTTTCAAAAGTCACTGGTGAGATAACTCTTTGACTTGCTTGACTTCCTCGAGAATAAATTAGTTCTCTTCAAGGGAACGCTTTACCTTTTCTTATATTATTATCTTGCTCCCGTAGACCTTATTCAATGAGGCAAAACCTTCACTGATTTTAATGACAACATTGCTGTAATAATTACTGCAGGGCTGAGCCCTAGAAAATCATCAAACTTTTCTCTTCTTTTTTCTAATTGTGCTTTTAGAGGCAAATTACCTATGGTGCTTCCTGCAGTTTATTTATGCTAGAAAGTGCAGGAATACACAACTTACAAGTCTTTTGCTGCAAAGCCATTCACCATGCTGATTAACAACCAAAACCTAGTGTTTCAAACTCATACTTGAATTTAGACTGGTGCCATGTGAGCCCTACAGCCTCTCTGCTCTCAGGTATGACTGGATGGACTTCTGTTGTGCCAACTTGACAGCTCTAGCCAACCTTGGCAGCTTCTGAGTTTTACAAGTTGCTTTGCTTTAAAAGCAGTCTGTGGTGCTGAGGCCCAAATAAGTACAAAATATGTTACCATCAGATACACAAACAAATTCTCTGAGGCACAGTAGATGTTCTTACAAAAATGTTCTGCTCTGCTTGGTTCAGTCTTCTTGGTCTGTAACTTTTAGACTATACTGGAACTGAAAATAATTCAAAAGTTGGAAAAAAAAAAAATCTCATTTCAGAGAAGCTTGCAGTCATTTTCAAAGAAAACTTAATTAGTTTTCTATCCGTGTGACCAAAAAGCATGTCTTTTTCTTTTGTCAAACCTGAAAGAATTATGGAACTTAGGCACAAGTATATGTCATGATGCTAATGAAGCTTTTCCTTAGTTTCAATTCACTGTATGCAGAAGAAATCAGACTGAATTATATTCTGGAAAAAAACCCCAAAAAACCAAAACAAACCCAAAATCCTATTTGCTTCTACCTTTGAAGAATTTAAGGGAAGAGTTTGCTGAATCTAATTTGTTTTATTCCTGTCTTGATTATTTTTATTTCCATTTTCTGAAAAAAATTAAGATATTTAGTATTCTTCTTCGGACCTCCATTATTTACATAACTTGATCACCCTTTTCTTCTAGTTGATACTCAACCTATACTCAAGAAGAACAGCCTGAAGAACAGTCCACTTCAAAAAATGCAATGAAATTACTACGAAGTTCCATGGTCTTATTATGATGAATACGTAAGAGACTCTTTGTTCTTGTTCATGGAGCTATATATCTCCTTAAAAATAATTTATTTCATGTCATTCTTTTGGGGGAAAATCTGTGGAAGTAGTACACATGGGAATACTCCTGCTTTCTTTAAGTCAGTTTAAGATAATTAACTGAAGGTCAAAAAGCTATTTCTCTTGTTTTTATTTTTAATATAGACACAGGGATGTGCACTCTACGTAAGATATGAACCAGATGACAGGTATAACTTTGATTCTTAGATATACAATTCAGAGCTAAGTTCAATATAGAAAGCTTTAGGAAACACCAACTTTATTTTTGTTCAATATCCATGTACTTTCATGTCATGCATACAATTTAAATCAGTTCTTATATCCATGTGGTAAGTATGTGCACGGTGATATTTCCTTTATTACACAGTATAAAATTCTACCTTTCCAACTTGTTAGCACGTTGGGAAGCATTCCCTCTAAGAGCGAGTGGAGTTGGTGTCTCTAAATTGCTCTGGATGTGTAGCAAGGGAAGAAGAGGGAGCAATAAAATCTGCAAACTACATTAAGATGATAAATGTCAAAGGCTGGTGATTTATGCAAATGGGCAGGGTTGTGGGTTTTTGACTCAAAGCTAGGAAGTTCCTTCTACAGGCTGCAAGAACAAGGCACAGACTGAAGACTTTGCAGAAAACCGTAAGAACAGAATATGTGACTATTCAAATGAAGATGTGTGTGGATGCCTTAATCGTTTTGCCTTACCCCTATCAAACATGACAGCAAACCTTCTTTAAGTAACAAGTTGGTAAAATGGTCGCGTTTAAACTCATAACAAGGTTAGACTTAACAAAAAATCTTGATGTAGAAATATTTGAACACTTTATCCTAATATTTCTTGCCAAAATTATTTCCTGTAAGCCTTTGACATTGAGCCCCTTCACTTTGTTAACTGCTGGACAAACACAGAACAAAACCAACTGTGTCTACTGAAGAATGCAAATATCAGGGAAGAGATTAATACAGACACACCAAAGACACACAAAGAAACCTGTCTGAAGTAATTTTAACGCTTCCAGGCAGTGCAGGCAAAATTAACGAGAAAATAACTGTAGGGGATGAAGAAGGAGGATCACAAAAGGTGGAGGGCTCTGGGTTAAGGAAGCTAAGGTGGGGTTTTGAAGAGCAATGAGAAGATGGAGAGGATTTATGAATACGGATGGGATCTCAATATCGCTTTGCTTCCTCATTAAACCAATCAAACTTTGAAGCATCTCTATTCCTGGGATCCCCTCCTCATTCCCATTCCTCCCTCCATGCAGCAATCTGTAACAGAACTTCCCCGCCCCATCCTCTCCTCCCACCAACAGCTGTATTCTTGCCTCTGTATTGCTTTGTTTGTGGCTGCGGTAACAGTAGAGAGATAAAGCTGGAGGAAGCAGGATGGTGATATGTAACTGCGCAGAGGAAAAGCAGAGTCCGGCTACTTAGGAAATAGCTGCTGCTCAAACACGTAACTCTCCTGTCTCCTCCAGCACGGGCAGAATGGCTCTTTGCTGCTGCCGTTAGCCTGTTGACCTGGGGCAACTTGCTATACTCAAAGTTGACCCTAAGTCAGCATCACAACCACAGAAATTAAGATGTGTTACATTTCTAGTGGTTTGTAACAGCATGGCATTCTACACCAGCTACTATGTAGGTAAACAGCGTACAAAGTAGAGGGAAAAAGAACGTATAAATTCTACACAAGATCTGGTCTTGTGGCCATCTGGTTTTAGTCACTAATAGTATGTTCACCATCAGAAAGAAGAAGCACCCTTTTTGAAGCATCAGGATGAACAGGGTATGTTATATTTTAATTTACTCTATGTATTAGAAGTACTTCATAGTAATCTGAATCCCTTCCAGGTATCTTGCAAATAAGACTCTTACCATTGTAAGAATTTCATTTGCAGGGGGCTGTACAACTTATTAGGCATAACATAAATATATATGAATAAACAATCATTTACACAGGGTGAAAATATACAACTCAATGGAAGAAGCATTTTTTTAATCCATTAAATCCTAACTCTGACACGCACTGACATTTATCGATGGTATTTACTTCAATTATTCTCATTAAAATTGGACTACAGTTACTTGTAGCCTTGCAATGTGTTAAAATGAAGAAGAAAAAAAAGTACTTTTGAGAGCAGTTAATTTGGAATTAAATTAGTTTCTTCACAGATCAGAAGATATGTACATAGCAGAATCTTATTGAATTATACCAGTATGCTTCACTATGTAAGAAAGAGCAAAGGACAGCGAGACATTACTCCTCACAGAATTGCAAAGCCATAGCCCCAGTCAAATCCAATCAAGAAGAGAGAAAAAAGAATATGAAAACAATTCTGTTCTGAAGGATCATTTATCTTTTTTTTTAAGGCAGGTAAAAATAGAACAGTTTCGTGTGCCAAAAAATAGTTTTAAACACGGGCCTCATTCAAGTCAGCAGGCATTTTTCCACTGACTTCAATAAGAGTCCTTCTAACCTAAAAGGTACCGTGACCCACCTGGGATAAGCCCACTGTGACTTGGAGATGATGCAGGAGGTCAGATGAGTCACTGGACCAGATACTGTTTGAGGAACAGTGATCTCGACCCTTCTAGGCCCTATTCTAGAGAACAGGAAAGCATTCCAACAAAATACATACACGTATGTACTTCAAAGGGGTTAATTTTCCAAACCAGAAGAAAATATGAGAGAAATGGATTGGGAAGAAAATTCATACAGAAAAATATGAATAAAAGTTATTCAAAATCAAACCCATACTGTGAAGAAGGAAGAGAATTCCAGGCAACTTCTGGTTCAGTACTGAAAAAAAGGCAACAATAAAAATAAAGCCTGCTTCTAAATCTAGAGATGAAATAAATGAGGAATAGACAGACATCAGTACGAATCACAGGTTAAAAACTACAGAAGTTTCATATGGGTTCCTAAAGACACAGACTCAAATCCACAATGACCGGAAGCAAATATCTACAACTGTTAATAGAGATGCAGAAGAGCTGGAATTACTTCATAAATATTTTTTCTGAACTTTGAAAAAACAGGATGGTGCATCTGTATTGTGTGAAAACAGGTGCTTTCGAGCCTATCAGTTGCAAAGAGGATGCTAAACCACACCCATGGGGGATAAATGCTTTTTCGTCAGGAGATCTAGATTATTTCTACCCAGAAGCCTAAAACTTTGTATCAGCAATTTTTTTACTGACACAAATTTTTTTAATACATGTTGGAATGCCAGGGCACAGATAGAACATTAAGGTACCAAAATCTTGTGCCAATATTTTAAAACCTCTGTATGGTACATTCTGCAAATATGGTGAATTCATAAGGAAAATAGAGTTTGGTGAAAATCAAATCAGGTAAATTGCCTTCTGGAGAACAGCACAGCTGAGCTGCAGCTGCAAGCTGGAAAAGAGTTATGACATTGAATTGTCTCCCTCAAATGCGTGCAGGAGACAGAAGACCTGGAGTTCAACTTAAGAGGAACTAGCTAAATAGAGAAAATTGGAAGTAGCAATGTTCTAAAACAAAAACTGAGGGAGAGAAGAAGGAGGGGATTGGGAACAAAAGAGGAGTCAGAATAGGATATCAGAATCTATATGTATCAAAATATCAAAAGCAACTAATTAAACAGGTACGGAGAGACATTATCGGTTTCAGTTTTCATTTAATAAAAGTCTAACAGCCTTTTTTTTTTTTTGGCAAATCCAGTGAAATAAAAATTGACTGTATGTCCAATAATCTCGTTGGTTAAAAACGTGGGGATGGGCAAAAATGCATTTACCTACATTCTTCTGAACTAACTCCAAAGAAAATTAATAGCTTAATTTTAACGCTTATCCCTACTGGAGAAAAGCAAGCAAACACAACATTGTTAGCCAAGGATTCAGCTGGTATAAAAAGCAGACGTGAATCAGATCTGCATAAAACTCTCCGTACCCTCAGGCATTCCTGGTGGCAGAGATGGCGCTGAGCTAGACCCAGAACAGCTAGATGGAGAACAAGCAGCCATTTACCAACAAGCACAGAACTTCACAGGGACTAAAGAGCCGCCTGACAAGTGGGATGAACAGGCAGCAGTGTGTCGCGAGATGGAATGACTCTGCAGCTGCTGGGGCTGGACCACCTGGTTCAATGCACAGACAGAACCTAAGCAGAGCAAGAGACTCTGATTCAAGGTGGGAGAAAAGGAGAGAGGTAAATGTATGCATCTGGCCCAACATATGTTTTCGCTCAGCTCTGGGAAAGGAAAAAGATAGGTCTTGTAAAGAAATGTCACAAAGAACAAGCGATAAATAATGAATAAAGATCCTGCATTGTTTGTTTATAGAGTATCAAGAGCATCCTGCTAGATGCATTTCCAATTATCATCCATTCTGCAAAGTCCTACTGTGATTGCTTTAACCTTGATTTTAAGACAGAAGTAACGGTAATGTGCAAGCAAATTGTTACAGCCACGGTATCAAGGAAAGAATGGTAAAAAGTGTATTTATAAAGCAGTAAAATCACATTAAAACTGCTATGCAATAAAAACTATATTGTAGGCAGCATCTGGGAAAAGGGTATTCACAAACCAATAATATCCTATTAAAACTAATGTGCAATAAAAGCATTCTGTAGCAGAATTTGTAACAGTTTTCAGACCAGGGCCCTGGAAATGGGGTTTGACCTTTTCCAGTATTGTTAGCTTCAACTCGGCACTTTGGGTACTGCTCAGGAAGCACCCAGGACTTGGTTTAAGAAATGAGTTTTTTCCTCATTAATCAAACAAACTCACAAATGTGGTCTGTTAACCAATTATGCAGCAAGTAACCTTATTAAAAAGAAAAGGTACTCCTGAATCTGACTGAACTATCCTGATGGATAAAAGAATGAAAATACGTGTCTGCTTCAAAAACCACAGCCTTCAAAGAGCACATGGTTGTATTTTCAAAAGTGTTATGCTCCTGCACCCAAACTGCAGTCAGAATAACTGTATTTGAGAATAAATAATGGTGTGGGATATTTTTTAGCAGCTAAACAAAGATGCAAACTTGTGAATTGACCCAAAATGATTCTTTTGGGTTTTTTTTCTCACCAAATTGAATCTGCTACTATACTTTCAATTTTTTATTTTTTTTTTTAAAGCGACAACGAAAGTCATCTCATGATACAATTCTGAAATGAAAAATGTTTTTCATGTTTTGTTTTCAAAGCTTCAGAATGTTTCGGCTTTTCATTTTTTGGATAAACAATCTGCTGAGTTCAGTGCAAATCTACAGAAATGGTTTCAATCCATTCAAGAATGCATGTTTTTAATGAATAACTGATTTGCTTACAATTTCAACCACCTTTGTTGCACCTCTGATTCTTCCCTATAGAAAGTGTAATCTGAAATCCGCCGAAGTCGATTGCAATTTCTGTGTGTCAGTGAGCGAATGTCAAACTCCCCACTGCTCAGACGCTGTTATGCCAAGGGAACTTGATACCGAAAAGCAAGAAAAAAGAAAAGTAAACACTGGAAAGTAAAATTAATGTTTGTTAGAGCTGCGGTGCCTTAAATGCTGAGGCTACTCTGCAACAGTAAACAAACCTTTCTCAAGGTAAGCTGCGAAACAGCACACACAAAGCGATCAGGGTACAATCGAGCTCCAGAAATGTGTTCAGGATACAAAAAACAGCAAGAAAAAACCCAAATGTTGTGATTCAAGTGAGATTCTGCGGTGACACGGAGATACAGCGGAAGCTGTTGGGGAGACCAAGTGGGTACCAGACAAATTATTTCCCTAGGGACAACATTCTACTGTCCCTCACCTCTCCTGTGTCTGCTAGCAAGTGACTCAGGGCGCTGATGAACGCCCCCCACCCCTCCCAGGACAAAGACCATGTGTAAGACACGGGGCTCTCAGAAACATCACTGCAAGGGCTGGCTGACACCAATGTAAGTGAGAGCAGGATTAGACCATACGCTACTGCCCTTGAGGACATCAGAGTTCTTCATGTGCCTGATAGATTTTGCATCCGACAGAAAGAAATCTAGCTTCTGTGTTCTGCAGTACCAGTGTTAAGTTTTTCTGGAGATCTTCCTGAACCCCAGGTAACAAATTCTTTTTCTCTGCACCTAAGGAGTTTTTTTGCCAGATTTGTTAGACTAGAACAAAACTCATCACGACTACTGCTGGTGCATCATGCTCCTTGTACCACTGGTCTTAATAGCTACTACGGACTATTTACCTTAACGTGATGTCTTAGCCCAAACCCAAACCCTGGGAACTCACACATATGCAGCGTGCCATTATAAGATCCTTCATTTAGTTCTTCACCAGAAACTCATCCCATGTACATTACGTACATGAATGTGCTGGTCTCATGTTTTAAACGTCTACAAAAGCCGCTTAAGCTTGTCCCTGATGCCACTCTTTCTTTCTTTTACATTAAGGCTTTCTTTACAGTTGAGATGCCTAGATGGGATATGTCTCCAACAAAAGCAACATAAAAACAAGAAGCTGAATTTTATTCCTCTTGTATAGTGAGCTTCCAGTACGGCGCTTACAAAGGCTCATGTAAAATAAGCGAATGGCATTAAAAGAGCAAGGGCTGTATTTGATGTTCACTTATCAGCTGTGGCTCACAGCTCTTCCATGAACTGTACTATCTGATTAAAAAAACCACTGACTATCATGTTGCTCAGTCAGACTATATGGGAAGCTGCTGTTCTCCTCCTAAGAGTGACAGGCATCACAAGGAATGTGGTGGGATGAGTGACACAAATGGCAGGGAAGCATAAATCCCAAATGGGACAAAGGCAATGGAAAAACACTCTTCCAAAGTGACTCCACTTATTTTGGCAGAGATTTAGATCAATGTACTTGGGACCAAAATTTGGTTTGGTGTCTCTTTTTTCCCCAGTGTGAAACGAAAAAAAAAAAAAAAAGCATAAACTAGATCCGCATTCGCTGCAGGATAAGAACTGAGCACAAGTTAGAGATAAGCAAATACAGCTCTCAAAAGTCAGAGCACTGACCTTGAACTTCTTGACAACTAACATCTTTGCAAGGCTTATCCGAACAGGCTCCCTAGTATAATTTGAGCTGTGAGAGCCCCAGGTAAGGAAGCAAGGAAAAATTAAACGTTTACATACTAATTTTTTCTGCACTTTGCAAATTTAAGAAAACGCTAGGGATCGATGAAATTTAAATTGCTTTTTACTTCATCTGAAAGAGACGCCAACGTCTAAGCAGATTTTTTCTTGAGGAAAGGAAATACATTTTGGGTGTTTGGGGGTGGCAGATTTTTATTTGAGCAGTTTGTTGATGTCTACTTTTACCTGGATGCTTCTTGTGAAGGTCCTTCCCACTGAAGCTACAAGTGGCCACCAGAGGAATGAGCCCCCAGTGCAGCAGATTATCACCCCTGAGTCCAAGATGGTGCTCCATGTTTAACGTTAAGCACGTGCTCAAGTACTTCCCTGAACTAATGCATTTTAACAGCCTTTGGCTCAGGACGTATTTCCCAGTTACAAGAAGGGTTGAAAATAAAGTGCTGGGATAACATTTGTGCGTTTCTTTAACTCAATTTGTAATCTGATTTTTTCCACCGGGGACCAGGGAGTTTATTGGTATAAACGGATCGATCTGGCATCTGCGCATTCAGCCCTTTATCCTGAACCAGTGCATGCCTGCCTTGGTCTTACGTGATAATACTGGTGATTGCAATTCTTAACTATTGAGATGATTTCTAGATTAACATGCTAAAATTTTTTTACTAAATATTGTGAAGAGGGGAGGAAAGAGGAAGTTTTCCATCTGAATACAAAGAGAAATGATTGCTCTCCTCCCAGATGAAAGTACAAACTGAATAAATTTAAAAGCAATGTAGTGGTTCAGACCTCTATTTTTCTAAATTATTTCTCTTCTTATAGGAAAATCACAATGATTTGATTGAAAATAATAATTAGGAGAGTTGCTGTTGTGTTTCACATGATGAGAAATTACTGTCTATTTTCATCAATCAGCAGGACTGAAACTCATCGGTGCAGTAAGCCAGAACAGGGGCTTCCATGCACCACACAAATCCAATGTCGACTTGCCTCTGACATTAGCCATCACTAACGCCTAAACTTTGCACTAGTTCTCTGAGCAGGAAATGACCATATTTGGAACATGACATATCCTAAAATTGCACAGCTGTTTATCCATATCATACTGCTACTACTGTCTAATCTGTTGACTAGCTTCACCTCAGGGTCTCTTTAATCACTACCATTTCCCAATTTTCTCTTGTTCATTGAATGTGTGTGCTTGGGATTAATTTCCCCGGGAGATCTCTGTCTGCATTTTTTTCAGGTTGATTCTCATTTTGCATTTCCAGTGCATATACTTTTCTCACTAGGTACTGTTTTGTTCTATTATGTCTTGATTCCTGTAGCGTTTACAGCACCTCTCACCTCAGTATCACCTATAAATTTTATTACCATTCTTTTTCCCCTTCTCCAAAATGAAGCATTTTTCAGTATTTCTTTATGATGAAGCATCCTCCCCTCCATCCTCCCCAACAGAATGACAGATCTCTTAAAACAATGACTTAAAGAAGTCATTTTGTTTAATTGGAAAAATAACTCATTTATCTCCTTTACAGAGTAGTTCAATCATGTCTGGCTCATAAATTTGAAAAGTTTGCAAATGAAAAATAGCAGTATAACTCAATACTGTGAAGTCTGGAAGTCCACGCTTGTACCTGGTGCATAAAATACGTTCTTTTCTCCCTAGCGAGGCTCAGGCATCCATGTCTTTATGGCAATGTAAAGCTCAAAGCAGATGTATTCTCTTGTTCCTGCTGTGTAAAAACAGGAACTGATGTTACTCATGTTCCTCCCTTTCATTTTGTCATTGCCTTTTGCCGATGGATGCCACTGAAACGGTTGACTATTTTGAACCACACTTTCCCTTTCTGTGTTATAATCTGTGTTGGGGAGCTAGAGCAAAGGAAATCTCCTTTAGGGGATCATCTATACACTTTTGAAAAGGCTTTTTTGCCTCTGAAAATCATCAAAATGCTACAATTCAGAAGCTGGGTTTGCAGTGTTTTCCCTTGACTGTCTAACGTGCTTTCTCATGGCTGCTATCTAGGTCCTCGCCCTGTAAGCACACTGCTACTTCCTAATCCTCTCCTATTTTTCAGACACACACAAGGGTTGCAGAAAAACACATTTACAGTAAGATCAGACAAAAAGAAGCAGTATTTTGCAATCTGACTACTTTTCCCTAACTATGGATATTAAACAGGCCACATGATAATTATGTATTTGGTACCTTGCTGACTTTTGCTGCCTACTGATATATTCCCGGTCTTCTTGACATTGCCTGACCCATATGAATGTTTTTCCATTATGAAATTATTATAAGCGATGTTTTTCCTACAGTCTTACTGAAAATATTCATATCAAATAATAGCACAGAATAATCATTAAAATTTGTGCTAGGAGAATCTAGAGGTTTTATTTTTCTCTTGATTGCAGAGGAAATTTATAGTTTGGCAAGCTGTTCTTTATGTAAATGCTTTCTTTTCTCATCACCAATACAATGTCCTAGTTATTTAAGAGTTTGCTAGTATGCTACGAAAAAAACATGGTTTGTTTCTGCTTCAGAGACTGACAGGGATTATTTTTAAATTTATAAACAATGCAGTGGAGTGGCTGTAAAGTAACCACCTGAAAAGGAGGAAGGAAAAAAGAAGATCTTCAGAGAGGTCCAGCTGGGGCTGTGTGGAGATGTTCTTCCAGGGGCTGAGGGATGCTCAGCTCCCGAAGCTGCTCTCTGCCCATGTGCGGTCCTCTGCAGTTCTGCTGGGCAATGGGCACAACGTGGGGGTACAGGAAGAGGCTGTGGGTCTGCATCTGACCTGCTCTCTGGGAAATCAAATGTTGTAGCATTTACACTTGCATGGCGCGTCTATTGTTTGACATGACCTGTAAGGATAGCAGGTATGCTCAGTCCTCGTTCACAGAAAGATGAAGGTAATTGTGAACTCTTGACTAATCGGTTGCCCACTACTGGCGTTCCTGAAGTGCTGACTCTATGATAGCTTTGTATTTATCAGGAAAGATGAACAAATAAACAGAGATAATATTTATAAACCTAGATGCACATAGTAGCAAACCTCAGCGCTACCCAAACAGCATGCTCCTTAATTAGTATAGTAGGGGAAACTTTTCCCTCCGGTGATTTCAAAATAGACAGAAATACCCAGACGAATATCGCTTTTTCGACATTCCAGCAGCAACAGGAAACTGGTTGCTACAGAAAGGGCAGTGGAAACCCGAGAAACATGGCTAGTATCCAAACAAAGAGAGCTTTTAGGGCGGTGACACAGAAAGGTGGCCCTGCAATATAATATTGTGTCTCTGTTATAGGTTTTAAAAATTAACAGGGGAAGTTACAGTCTACCTGACACTTTGTAGGCAGACAGCACTCTATGGTAACCTGCCCCATCAGTTTATTCCAAGGAATAAGCGTGCCAATAAATGCTACTCTAGAGCTGCATGAGGCACAGAAACCCCAGTGGAAACAAAACTAAAGCAGAATTACAGTAATTAAGCTTTGTAGCCAAAAAGGCGGATTACTTTTGTAAGGTCACTGCAGATAAATACAGAGAATAGTTTAGCAATATTGTGCAGCTGTGGAAAAAACATTCTTACATTCTATCAGATGTAGTTTTCTACCCACACGCCACAGTCGGAAACCACCATCTTTGTCTGGAAGCTGGCTAAGTACTTTTCAATGTGCTTCCTGGACAAAATAAGACAAAAAAAGCAACGAGAGTGGCAGAACTAACTGCTCCTCTGTATCAAAAATCTGCCTGATAGGGGTAGAGAATAAACCATCTTTGGGTCTTCAGAAAACATTATTAGTTAATGTCTATTACCTACTGCTAGCAACATCAGAAAGTTTCCAGCAGGAAAGCCTGTGCAGTTGTGTCATGGGCCACGACCACCAAAAGGAGTTAACAGCACCTCACTTCCATCTACATGATTATCAACTTGGCACGTGCACGTGTCAGGCTGAAAACTTAATTTCTACCCTTCTTCTTTGACCAAACTTCTCAAAAAGGCTTTGCCAGTCGCAAACAAAAAGCGGATTCTATTGAAACAGAAGTCTAATGTAGAAGTCGTCTTGCGTACACCCAGCAATCACGCCAATGCTGTAACAAAAACTTGCAATAAGTAATTATTAACCTGAAGAGGTGACAAAAATCAAGATGAGCTCCAAACACCTTTCCAGTGGCTCTGCTCTAACTCTCAGGAGAGTCTCGTAATCTGTCTTCACGTGACAGGTGTGGAAATACGAAGTCAGCTTGTAAAATTTGATGCAATTAATGGGCCGCTTTATTCTGCTTCACATGAGACAGAGTAATGTGTCTCCATGTATTGAATTAGAAGTATGACCGTAAAGGTTAGAGAGGATATTTCATAGCCTGAAACTTCGTTATTGCAACAGATCCATTGGTTTAAAACCATGGCTTTATACTCAGTAATATTCACTTCTCCTGTCCTCTGCAACTTTATTCTCCCGGAGTAACAAGGACTCTTAATCTTTCTATCAATAGAGTTAAATGAGAAATCTCTTGTCTAATGAAGGTAAGTAGGAATGCGATTATCCACTACTTGCCTCTATGAGTGGGTGACAGGATAACACTAGAGCTGTCTGAATTTTCAGATAACGCTTTTATAGGACTTTCCATACTCAAAGAAGCATGGAAAGAAGTAATCCTCTTACCATCTCTGTAAGGAAAGGAAGTAACACTACTCTGACTTCACAACAAGAAAAACTGAGGCTGAGAGAAGTAAACCTTTCCAAAAACAGATGCCTAAAATTTAGGATTAAATTCAGAATTAACTGCTCAACAGAGTGATCTAATTATCAAATTTCAGCATTTTCTAAATCAGGCTGCTGGTTTAGGTGTCATCGTCTGATGGTTTCAGTTTGTATTTTGTCCTTTAGTTTTGACAGTCTGTATGGTGTTTTTCCATTACAACTGAATTACCTTCTTGAATAAATAGTCACATTTCCAAATTCTAAATTGGTTTTCCAGCAATTTAGACAAATGCTTATATATTACATTTGCCAATTGTGTGCACATTAGGCTTAGTAAACTCATTCACTAGACAGTACAAAGAACAGAAACAAAAGAATGCAAACAGAGGAGGAGAGAATTTGTAACCCTCAAATAAGACATCTTTGCAGTGCTGGTCCATATTTACACCCACTACTGGACTTCAGATAACGTGTTTATATGATTAATATCTCATCTTAAACACTTGTCAAAACCCCCTTGTGTTAAGTTTAGTAAAAATACGAACATTTTCTGCATATTTGTGTATTTATTTATTTCCCTGTTCCTGGCCTCTCCCATGGTCGTAAACTTCAAAGGGGTTACCCATCCTGCTCTAAATTTCAGTAGTGCTATGCTGATCTGTTCCTCAGCTTGCAAGCATAACAACGATTTTCATTTGGACCTTATGAAGTTTCCTCACTTTGCTAATTGCGTTAGGCTTGGATTTAAAATATTGCTCTATATTTCAATAAATTCATTGCAGTTTAAACTTCAGAGACAAATTAGAACTAATTCTATTTTATGAAAGGAAAAGCTTTAACACCTTTTCAAATCCAGACTTAATTTGCTTTTGAGATATTAAACAAGTATCTTGTTCACATTTTAATTTGGATTGTGCTCACTTAATGAAATTGTATTAAATGCAAGGGGGAAAATACTCTTCTAAGTGTGAAATATTGTAATGCTATTTGCTTTTATTTGTTAAAAAAAGAAAGAAAAAAAGAATCAATCGCAAAACACTACTTCTATAAATTATGGATACACTGACAATTCAATAGCCTGATTAAATCTCATGGAAGTCAGAAGAGAGGTTTCTTGGCCAAGAAAGCACAGCAAAATTCAAAAGCTGATTGCAACTAGATGAAATGAAAGAATGGACGGTCCCTCTGCCACCAACCCTAGTTTCCCTCAGCTTTTGAGAACTTTGGTTTCTGCATTTGAATACTGCCCCCACACTCTTATTGCACCTTTACATTTCTAAGAATAAATTTCTAAGCATTGAAGTGAGTTTCTTATCAAAATTACTGGTTTAAAAGGAAAATGTGGTATCTCATGTTTTCTGGCAAATGGGGTCTCCAGCCCACCCACCCTCTCTCCTTTCTCTAGCCATAATCCTTTGCACCATATTTTTCTCTTCCCACATGTTCTGCACTAAAACTGGTGATGCCATTCCCAATTCACTGCCATGGAAACCTAAATTTTTTCACTATTTCAATCTCTGTTATGACATGGTGCTAGATAAGACGAAGTGGTCTGCAGGATGCTAACCACCTGGAATCCAGTCTTGCTCTTGATAATAGCTGTGGTATTTCAAAAAACCAATTTTGATCCTTTACCTACTTCTAGGAGTACGCTGATATCTGTGATGTTTATCCTGGACAGAGATTGCAGATAGGAATTGTGCTGAATTATGCCCTACAATAAAGCTGTATTTTTAGGAGCAATTTATTACTCTCTTTCCTCCTTCACCAGACGATACAAATAAAATGAGAACTTGCTCATGGCTTCTTGCTGCAGCATCCTGGACTACAGTAGAGCACTGGTTCCCAACCAGTGAAGTACAACTTGCTAGTGAGGCACATCAACATCAGATGGTGCACAAGGCATAGTGTGGAATCCATGTTACCAGGCTTTGCTGGGCCTTTTAGTTGGTGCTGTTAGCCCGTGGCAAGGGTCTGACGAGGGACAATGCTTGGCTGGAGGTATTAGGGGAGAAAAGAAAAGATGGTGACAGCGAGGTTTGCTTCAAATAATTATGCAGGATGGCATTCTCTTCAGGAACACTCGTCCCTGGGCCATGGAAATGATGCCGCAGAACTACTATAGGAATACTAAATTTATTTGTTTGATATGTGGAGAGTGATGGGACAAGGATATAATTTTCCATCTAGTTCAGACAAGGCAATTGGGTCAATGTCATTTTTACCCATCTGTCTCTCCTTGCCTTAGCTCCTGTAGTCCTTCTGCCAAATTTGCCCTGAGTTACAATCTGTGCAATCAACCTAGAAATCAAGATGGAGACGGCAGGCTGCAAATAATCCCAACAGGAGACGACAGGATGAGGAAGACTGGAAAAATGTTGCTGAGGAGTGGCAGCAACTACACAGCATGGATGCTGGCAGAATGGTCCAAGAGCTGCTGGTTAGACAGTCCATGTCCTGCCTGTGGACTAGGAATTCCTGCCTAGTAATTCCCTGAGTAATTACCTAGTTAATTATCTGCTGAGTATTGCTTTTCCTTCACACTGCTGCAACAGAATGTTAGCTGAGACTGGCAACAAGAATGCTAATTGGGGCTAGTGTTTTATGTAAGCTGCAGAAAATAGGAACCTTGAGATAACATGGATTTCATCCCCCTCATCTCTCTGTGCCTGGCAGTGGTCACCCACCTCTACACCATTAAATGTCTTGGAAGTCTTTCAGGGAGAGTCAAATCCCACTTAATGTAACACAAGACTGTCTACTCCAAGTAGCTGAAAAAGTACTTTTATCAATCAAAAATTGTAAAATTACTTCCCTGAGGTAATTAAAGCTGTTAGAATTAGAACTTTTAGAACTGACAGAGATAATAACTAAACCGAGCTGTGATGACTAACACGGCAGAGAGGGGGCTTTGCTTATGTCTGGAGCACTTTAACAGCAATAATTGCTAATGTCCTGTTGTTGTAACGTAAAAGGCCATGGATTTTAGAAAGACAGCAAAGCACAAGATGAAATGCGCAGAAATAAAACAAATGGTCTATGAGAATCATCTGTTGTCTGTGAGTAAATGGTTGGCAGCAATTCAGTTTGCTAACAATCTTGACAAGCATCTCCCTCTCTGACAGAGCAACTAACGTGCCTCAGCTGTAGATGCAGAAGTAGCCCAAAGTGATTAAATCTCACCCTTCCCTTCAGGAAATTGCCTGTGATGTCTTGTCTCACAACTACATTATGTCTCATTATAAGTTCTGTCTCCTATATAGATTGGACTTCAGTTTAAAAGTCCCACAGAGCATCTGCTGTTTAAGGTTTCCTATCAATATGCTGCAGATGACAGGAATATGTTATATATACATTATTGGAAATGCGAACATTTTTAATCACGTCTTAGGAACAGTTGCTCTGTAAGTAGAAACATCTTTGTTTCTATTTGCATGGGGTTTTTTACTGGAACCAGAGATGCTGACAGCTCCTTTTTGTCACTTTGCTCTTGAAGGTGGAGACATGTTCTTAATTAAGTGAAGGTAAACTCCTCCAACCCGAGACAGCCACCACAATAACTTGTAGATGCTGAAGAAATCCCCGTTATCTTTAAGGCAATATTAAAATAAAGGGAGATTCATACTGAAAATGTTAAGTTAGCGTGCATCAAGTTGTCTAAGGACTGTTATGATACCCAGGGGTCTATAACTCTTCAAACAAAAAGCAACTGTTACCTGGGCTGCAATAGTGAACTCGTCTCGTTCTGAGAGTGTTTAAAAGAAAAAAATATTTTCTTCAATAAAGCACACCCCAAAATTCTAGAAGTGAATATTTAGCCAACTTTAAAATAGAAACCACTTGGAAAAGTATTTTTAAACAGTAACCATTTAAATTGATTTTCATAATTTCTTATCATAAATAGTGTGTTACTGAGGAAGTGCAATATATACAGCAGTGTGTCCCGAGGCTTTTGCTCTGATACCGTTTCTGCTGCTTTTAGAGAAGCTTTCATTTTTACCATAGCTTTTTTGCCTTTTTTAATTCTTAAGCTTTTAATCACAAGCTGACTAAACTATCTCGCGGTGCTGGGCTGAAAAAGAGATCCCACCTCTGAGGGAGCCTTCTAGGCAGGCTGAGAACCCGATTCTGGACCAGACTGCATGGGATGGCTCTTGTAGAGGAGTAAGAATTCCCATCAGACACGGTCTCCTTAGCTCACCACCTCCAGTAGCCACACACAGTACTGAAGCACGAAGGATATTGCTGCTACCCTGGAAGGAATTTGGGAATTCAGTCTGGTCCTTAGAGCCCTCGGCAAGGCCACTTCTCTTTTGTGGCATCGGCAACTCGTAAGAGGGAAATTAGCTGCCAGGGAACCAAAACCAGCTGTTGTGCCATAGGCATGCTGTCCAGGAGCTGAAACATCAGCCTTGAAATGGGCCTTACAAATGGCAACGAAACATTTTCTGGATCATGTAAGATACAAATATGATGAAGAGGATAAGGGATTTGGAGTGTGACACAGATTTGTTTTATATAGCTTGTTGCGATTTTTTTTAAACAAAGTACTACTACGAACAACAGACATAACCGACAGTGTTTCTCCCAAATGTTCCCATGTCTGATTTCAAAAATAGTTGTTCAAAATCCTATTATTACACTAGTGAAAGGCACAAACTGACATGCGAGGAAGGGACTTTAACTCCCTCCATTAGCACTGTGCATTCCTGAACAGCCACTGGTATGCACTGTCCCCTCGTGCCAGTTAAATTAAGCCGTACCTGCTGGGGAGATGCGTGATGCTCTTCTCCTGCAACACATCACTTGGAAGTTGTGAGGAATTGCTGTAAATTGGTACTATACAAATGAGTTTTTAGAACAGACTCCTATGATAATAAGGAACTTCCACTTCAGATACTGAAAGGTTTTAGTAATCAGATTGTACTTCATTATTACAGTACGTTATTAAATGTAAAAATTATTTAGTGTTTTCTATTTTCTAGGCTATGTAGTACTTCGGACCATAGACAGAGGAAAGATACATAAAGTCGTCTTCGCTTCAGAGAGATTAAATCCTAAGGCTGAACATTTCTCCCTAACAGAGCCATCTATAGAAAACACCACAGAGCAGCATGTTTTGCAAACCAGTGACTGCTGCATACATTCCCTTCAGCAACATGTATCTACCCTTGACGAAATGCAGAATTTATCCAAAATGACCATAACCACTCAGATGAAATGTGCTACAGATGTCAATAGGGATGAACCCAACTGGATTTCACTTATGCACAGAGAAGTCCTTTAACAGTATATTATGATCTATTTATAATCAAAATGAGGAATGAATCAAAAGGAAATCTAGAAACCTGGGAGGAGACTGCAGCATGGTGTGAAACCTATTCGTTCTCCTGCCTGCACGTGGAAGGTGCTGAACTTCATTAGTGTCCCCGCCTGGCACATTCATTCATACACAACCCCCTTTTGAGCACTGATGATTTGATCCTACAGATCCCTCATGAAAACTTTATTCCAAGTCCTAGACAAGCACAGGAGAAACAGTCCCGCCCCAAAGGATTAATAACGTGAAGGGACGAATGACAAGGCAGAAAGGTACTGTGTCTCACCCCAGTGTGGCACAAGGCAAACAGCAAAACTTCAGCTGAAACCTCCCGTTCCCCAGTCTTACCGGAGTGCCATGCCCAGGAGCAATTTGCAGTGCACTCTGTAGCACATTCAACATTTGCTACTCTATTATACATTTCATCAGAAAAAACAAGTAGTCCCCCCAGTACTCCATCAGGAGGAGCTGCTACTCCTCATGCAGGCCAACTCTTGGGCATTTTTGGTCCCAGTTCTCCTTCTAGGTCCAGCCAGGGACAGGATTTGATGTTTCTTAGAAGTAGTAAAATGGAAGAGTCAAAAACCAGAAAAAAAGGAAAAAGGAAAGAAAAGAAAATACTTTTTGGAACTTTTCAAAGCTAGTACTTGTCTGAGAATTAAAAACAGAGTGAAATAAACAGTGATCGATTGGTAAAAGACCTGTGCAACATCTTGGCTGATTTCCATTTCAATGGGATGGATTTACATTCTCATCGGAGTTCATGGCTGGTATCTCCAACACAGAATGGCTGTACTGCAAAGAGGAAAGCTGATGATGCTTTGGAACAGACATGCTGTAGGTGGACAAGAATAACTACCCTCTGGTTTGCTGTCAATAATCCTTTCTTAAAGAGGCACAAAAGAACAGTGTGCAGTATCAACAGAGAAATATTTAAAATTTATTGACCGACGTACCAAACCATGCTTACAGGCTCAGTGATATTTTAGAAAGGGGAAATCTGGTGTTACATTAGCTCCTAGCTATAGTAACACAAAAAACGTTTGTAGGATTCCACACCCCCACCGCCCCCCCCATCATTTGTCTCTCAGCTATTTTCTGTCAAAGCACAGAAATCAATAGCGGCACACTGATAGAACCCAGATTGGTTTGAAGATCCAGTACATGGCATCCAGTCAGGCAAGCGTGATGGATTTAATTCATGCAGTACTTATTATTCCCAAGCTTTGCCTGTCAACAGGAAAAGAAGTATAGATCTGAAAAGCAATCAGGCAGTTTTCAGAAAGACAAACCTTGCAGTGGTTCCACTCTCCCCCTTTCCCCGATTAGTTCAGATTTCTTTTCTTCGCTCTCATTTCTGTACTTTTTGTATCTCTAATACTGGCATCACAAGAAGGGCAGCTGTTGCCACATGAAGTCTATTAAATTTTCTGGTAATTTCTAGAGCACGTGCAGAAATGTTTTAACTATAGCATGATGACATCCCTCTCTGATGGGCAGAGATGATAAATGGTGAATCCAATATGATGAAGCACATTTAAAATACTAAGGATCCCAGACGTTAACTGCAGACCCCTATCAGAGAGTTTTGGTCTACATTTTCAGATGGCTTCCCTTTTTCAGACAGAGACCAGTATTTTACTTCATACTTTCACAGTTAGTTAATGGCATAAATCCTTTTGCATGAATAGCTCTGCATCTAAACAGAAATTTTTCCGCATGAACAGTAAGGATATTGTGAAGTTTAAAGGGGACTCCAGGGAAAACTTGACAAGTCCATGGAAACCCTTAAGTGTTACTAGCCACATAGAAACCACATCCATTTTAGCAAGTTTTGAGAGTGGCCATTAGGTGAGGGCTTAAACAACTTTAAGAAATTGTCTTTATTCCTCCCCAAGCATCTGCTTGTCCACTGGTGGAAAGGGGGTACCAAGATATATGGACCGTTGTAATATGACAATTCCTGTGTTCTTCTAATTAGTTTGCTGGTATGACTAAGCCTGCTCGCTTTTTACTGGGACCTGGCTTTCTGGAAGTTTGTCTTCAGTCATTAAAAAGGAATTACTTGTGTGCTGTCAAACACAGAACAGAACAAGTAACATGGGAAGTTCACAGTCCTGACATTAAGACATTTATAGCATCAAAACGTATTGCAATACCTACAGCTCTACGAGCCAGCTAGGTGCTGCCAGAGAGCAGGAGCAGCTCATTCCACAGCTCCCACCTTTGGGTGCATACCTCAGTGAAACCCTGCTGCAGGTCAGGGCAAGCCACTGGCACTCGGTGCCTGCCATTTGGCAAATGAAGGACGCCCAGGCTGTAACGACACCGCAGCGTGCTCCAGGCAGTCTGACACGGTCTGAGAGGTGATGAGGTACGCAGTTACCTCTTGGATCACACATAGCTGCCAAACCCAGGCAGGAGCAACGCTAGAACTGTCAAAGCTGTTTACTGTTAAGCAGCTAGGGCTGACAGCCTTCCCTCCTTCCACTTTCCCTCCTCCCTCGCTGAGCACAGAGTTGGAATTGTTCCCTCTCCTACTTATTTCTACTTTCTCTCTGAATATTGGTATCTGTTAGCTAGGCAAGGAAGTTTGTGGGCAGTCATCTTGTCATGGAATAGCTACCCTGTATTTTATGCTATTTTTGATTTGCACTTGGTATCAGCTAGCACGTCACAGAATAAGCTATTTCTATATGCTATGTCTGAGACCGCCCAGGACAGGCAACTCAGGTGAGCAGCTTCGTGCTGTAAATTAACCCCTGTGCTTACTACCCGGTATCATGTCTATGAGGACAAACCCTGCAAAAATTCTTAACAATACCACATAATAAAGCAGAACAGGAATCACATATTGCAGAGCCTAAGTATTACGTAGGGCTTCCAAGTGCTGCTACAGTAAGAATGACACATCCCTGAAAAGGTGACTTCATGCAGCTTTCTATTTTAAGCCAATTTTAGCAGTTATTTTCCCAACTTCTACTACTGTAAATGGCACTGCACAATAACAGTATAAGATTAATCACATGTATCAGACATACACCTTCACTGCTGCTTCACGGAAAGTGCCTACTTCTCGTATTGTTTCACCTACCGAGTTGTTTCTTTTAAGTGTTTGATCAGGATATTAATTCTTGGGTTTGACTGCTGCTAATAACGGGGTAATAAGCTTCATCTTGGAAATATTAATGTTCATATGCCAACTTTAGGTTTCTATCCATTAATCTGATTTCCTATTTCTACAATCCCACAGGGCTGAAGGCCAAGGCTGCTAAACTAAGGCATGGCTACAGCTGCATTGCCCTTTGCTCCATAGCCAAGCGTTTCCAAGATGACAGTGGCGGGGCATGAAGAGAAAGAGAAGAACATTTTTTTAGTGTAAATGAAGAATAGCATACCTGATTTTATACAACCGTCATCATTATTTATCATATATGCAGAGTCAAAGAAATATACTTTCATTTACAGATAAGAAAAAAAGAGGTTTCCCACTTCAAAATTTTACAATTTATGGTCACAACCGCTTACTCCTCTCCTTTATATATCCCACTTAGAAGGGCTGGAACCTCCCCATTACAAGGCTGGTGCCTCAGCAGAATTGCACTTCACATGGATTTCACTGGCATGACACACATGAATCAAAGAATGGTTAGAGTTGGAAGGGACCTTAAAGATCATCCAGTTCCAACCCCCTGCCCCGGGCAGGGACACCTCCCACTAGACCCAGGTTGCTCAAAGCCCCATCCAGCCTGGCCTTGAACACCTCCAGGGATGGGGCAGCCACAGCTTCTCTGGGCAACCTGGGCCAGTGTCTCACCACCCTCACAGTACAGATTTCTTCCTAATACCTAATCTAAATCTACCCTCTTTCAATATGAATGACATACAGAATTTGATTTTAATTTATGTATAAAGAAACAGGAAGTCTCAGGCAAAAAAGCTCTAAGTATTTTCTTCGGATTTGTATTTTAATATATTTTATTTCAGAGTAAGATTATACTTCGATGGAAATGAAATTAAGGTATTATCCAGCGAGACATGAAAACAGATTTTCTGAATGGACAGGGATTAAAAGGCAAGACTATTCGAATTGCATTGGAGGATGAAGATTACTTTAGGTTTAGGCTGCAAATAAAGTACCAGAATCAACCATTCAGTTATCCTACTGAGCAGGATAAAGTATTTTTTTCTGAAAGAAACATATTCCCTGCCATGTTTTGAAAAAAAAATTAATAACCTCTAGCATACCCAGAATCTCTGCTCCCAAAGATGTTTCAGAGATGCCAGGAAAAGGGTTGCTATAATTTTACATACAAGATCTTAAATTACTATGGTGATGCACACTTGTGTAAAATCTTAAAATAAAGTTTTCCCACTAAATTAGTGAAGGTTTCTGAGTTGTTATTAACCTGACTCCTAGGCTTGCTTAAGAGTGGAGGCATCATGAATCAGGGTCATGAATAATTTCTGGTTCTAAATAAAAGTAGACAGGCCACTGCTGTCGTTTAGCCAGACTTAGCAGCTATTTGAAACAGTGGATCTTCACAGAAACTCAGGCTGAAAGGGCTCCAGTCCTTCCCACTGTCCCATGACAGGACAGTTATATTTAGCACTTTTCTTTAGCAATCACACCCAAGACGTTCTTGACATTTTCTCCTATTTTTTTCTGTAAACTTCTGATGATAAACATTTCACAGCTTCCCTAGGCAATCTATTTCAGTGACTAACTAACCTTTACTAACTAACCTTTACATTGAGAACTTCTCAATGCTTAATCTTAATTTTCCCTTTTTGCAATTTGTGGTCCTTTATTTCTTGTCCCATTCTATTTACATCCACAGAAAACACCGAGAACAGATTATTCCCTTTTCTCTTTAAATGCTTGTGTTCAGTTCATCCTTTCTCCAAATGATCCCCAAATATCCCTACTTCTTTTTCAACCTCTCCAGAATGGCTGAATGCTACAGCTTTAGAGGAAGGAGCTGACATTTCTGCTTGTAACTGAGTTTCCCGGAGCTGCTTTGAGGGCTTCAAGCTCCAGCACCAGTGACCCCGGTAGTACCCAGCTGAGAGGAACCGGGACATTAATGTTCCCTAGCACCCCCAAAGGCTGCTGAGGTTCTTCAAGGTAGACCCTTCTTCAAGGTAGGGTTCTTCAGTCACCAAAATCCCACGGCAAGGACTAACCTACCTGGCAAAGTAGGAGCACTCAGCACGCTTCACCGTGACATTGCTCTCAGTCCCTGCAAGTTGGGCCCCGATGAAACCCAAATCAAAGTAGCTGGTTATACATCAGTGCTACCACCTCACAGCCATGAGCAAACAAAAAACTTCATGCTCTTCAATAAATGTCACTGACACCATATCCTAACCTTGGAGATGATTTGTTGTAGGCACCAAACTTTCACAGCCTCCTCCCTCTTGCACGGGAAGATTCCTGAAGTATTTGTTTCAAGGGCTGGAAGATCTTAAGGTAACAGACCTTAGGATTGTATGCCACATGAAACACCTCAGGCCATTATCAAGTGGACTTGTTGCTATCTCCGCCTCTGATCGGTGATTGCTCCTTTTGTAACACAGTCATCCAAACTTCATGAATGTGCATCTTTCTACCATCCAGCACCATTGCTGTGTGCACCAAGAACACAGAAATGATTCACAAGAGTGAATAAAAACCCACATAATTCAAAATCACTGTGGGAACTTCAGCTTGGATTAAAAATATGCATCCTGAAAATTTGCATGCTATTAGTCCTATTAACAACCCAGTTTTCAAGTCAGTATCAACCTGTCATTACCTATGTGTCAATAATTTGCATGGAAGCATGCTCACCATTTCGCAAAGGCAAGGCAGGATCATAGGAAGGCAGATCAGAAATGGGTTTCAAAACCACATGCGCTAATTTATCCCATTCTCCATAGGCACAGTGAAGCACGCAGCCTGAAAATAAACTGAGACTAAAACCAGGATCCAAATTTGAAAATTTGCTAGCACCACAGTTTTACCTTCATTCTCCAGAACAAACTTAGTGACCAAATGGAGGTTACAGGCACCCAGTCAATGACAGCATTAATTGGTTCTTTAAAAAATTCCATTTTCTTTTTGCAACTATCGCCTTCGTTTATGCAAAAGGCTGCATGGACTCTTCTGGCCCTCCTGAGCCTGCAGCTAGACAGCCTGAAACAATAGCACCAGAGGAGGTGTGAACTTCCCACCCACTCATGAGTTGCTCACTTCGTAGCCTGGATGTGTTCATTTACATGCTAACGCCATTAACAAGTAAGCAAAACACAAATGGATTTTTTTTTATTTTTTTTTTTTTTTAAGGCAGCTGGGCTTGTTTTGGGGTATTGACAGTGAAGACACACAAGGCAAAACAAAACCCAGCATACAAAGCAAAACCAACCCAGATGTCCTGTGCCAGCTTAGAGGAATTAGGAAAAGGGGGAGAAAAAAAAAAAAGAACAGAAAATAAAAGAAAAAAGTGTTTTCTAAACTGCTTCTTCTGAGCTTTTATCTAGATTTAACAGATACATTAATTCAATTGATGTGCAGTTTAGCCAGCCGGCAACACATGAATACCTTCCACAAATGGTAGGATTTGCCTTTTTCCACCCCACACCCCCCTGCAGAGACGTTACCACAGATGTGAGCTTTTTCCTTCTGCTCTGTTCCTTCCCCCCATCCTCCTCTGTGTCATATTTTAGCAAATAATGAAACGTACCACATGGCTCCGACCAACCCGGCGCAATAATGCTGAAGGAGAGCTGCTGCTGGCTCTACACTGCTGTTTCTTCCTTAACTGTGTCAGTCTCTTAATGCAATTTTCTTTGCTTTTTTATTCTTTGCAGGACAAATATTAATATGCCAATGACTTTCAAACGAGTATTCAAGAACATATTATCTTACTTTAAAAAAAAAACACAAACAACAAACCAGATTTCTTTACCTGAGATTGGCATAATGTCTGAGCATAGGCATAAAAAGAAGCAAAACTGGGCGGTAGGAAAAAAGGGATGTGGGTAGAGAAATTCTTATAAAAAGGAAAAAAAAAAAAGAAAATAATGGAATGAATGCAAAAATAAAGCAAAAGAAAAGGAAAAGACGGTAGTGGAAGGGAAATCTGACATTTAAACCTAGGCTCCTGGCTGGTGCCCATGGCAACTCCACTGACAAGTTGGTAAAAACTATTCTCTCCTTTGATTGCTTTCAAGGATAATCCTTGCTTCTCTTTCCTGGGAACCATGACAGATTTTCTCTCTTTAGGGACAGTGCAGGAGTTTCTTTCATAATGGCTCTAATAAATAATGGAGTGTTAATGTCCTTTAGGAGGACTAGCTGTGAAATGTGATCTGTTTAGGACACATTTTCACACTTCGATACAAGTGAGGCATTATGTGCTACGGAATACAGGTATCTTCAAATGCTTTATATCACGTGTTTATGCTATTTTAAAAATTCTAAACTGAATTCAGCATTAAAAAAAATTTCATTTAAGGGAAACCGACTTGAATTGCTCCATTGAGCTCAGCATGTGGTATTCACGGTTTCCAAATTTAAATAAGGTTTCCATCTGCTCTGTTGTTTAAGAATCTCAGGGAAAACTATTAGAGAGCAAGGGCGGGGGGAGGAGAGCGAGCACACACACATATTTATGCAAGGTTATGCTTTATACGTGGAATACTTCCGAAGCAAAGACAGGGCCCGCAGTGTGCTGGTTCTTTATTTGAGACACATAGTCCCACATCTCTGCTTTGATCCAGCAGTTGGGTCTGGACCTGGGAACCTCGCAATGCCACGCAGCCTCCCTGGGGCCTGCCCAGCACATCCCACTGCTCCTCGGGGGCGTCCGGGTGCCCCGGCAGCTGCACAGCGCCAGCAAAAGGCTCTCTTCCTCTCCCAACCGAGCAAAGACTCTCCCTTCCGCAAAATCATGCGACTAAGAAGCCAGGGGAACAGCATAAGCAGAACATAAATATCTATCAGAGAGATCCCTGAATCACAAACCAAGGAAAACCTGGTCTTCAGTTTTTCCAAATGAAGACAGGACTTGGTTCCAGCGTTTAATTCAAAACTGTCTCAGCTATTGAATTTGTTCATGAACAAAGCAGCACTTGCAACTCACTAAATATTCCAATTATATTGCGTTCTTTGGGGGAAAAAAGTAACGATTGTATGAAATGATCAAGACAGTGCATAAAATTCCTTCAAACAGTATTTTGGCTGCTGTTTGTGAAGGCAAGCCTGGCCCTCAAGCCCCTTCCTACACATGACGCAGTGTATCCTTAGGTATAATGGGAACCAGGCTCTTTTGGAACAAGAATGGAATCAGCTGAAGGAACAAAGGATCTCTCAGAGGGGCATGTTGCTCTTATCTCTCTCCTCACTGAAATATAAGCAACAAATTTAGCATCTCCAGTAACTTTTACCACATTAGTTAGAAAGAGAAGGCGCGCCAAACACTGTACAGCCTTGTACTAGAAAGTCAAAGTCAGCACGATAAAACGCACTCAGAAATCCCAAGCAGCGTGGACAAGATGTATAGCTCTAGCCCAGAAGAGGAAAAACATAGTGGAAATAAGTAGTAAACCATGAATGTTTAAAGAGAGACGTAAGGTTTTGTATTGGATTTAGACTATAAGTTTTTAATACATTTAACAGCCATCTGGAAAATGGACATGATACAAATACTATACAATGTAGAAAAAACCCACATCTACGAGGACACAGAGGAGCCCAAGAAGGCTCAGCAAAAGAGAAGCATGACGGCAGACGGAACTGGTTGTTAGTAAAAGCAAAGTAACATATAACCACTAATCGTAACTTAAAACTATTTGCACTTTCTGGGTATTTAAATGAGTTATCCACCCAAGAAAGTTCAGAGAACACCATTAGGGACAGCTCCATGAAAACCTCCTGTTTCTGTGCCACAGTGGTTCTAAAAGCAAATTCCTCACAGTGGGGTTGGTAGGAACACGTAGGTGTCTTAGGACTCTAAAGCCCTTCCTTTCAAAACCCTCTGCGAATGGTTAAGAAACGGGCAAGGAAAATAGTTCTGCAGTTTTGTTACGTAAATCAGCAGTGCACTTATTTGCAATAACATTTTGTTCATTTCTTGTGATCGGTAACGGACGCACACGTGAAGTTTGGAGGGGGACAGGACAGGAGACTCTAAAAGGATCGATTTAAATGATTAAAGGAACGCAGACATTTCCACATGAAGGATGATTAACAAGTTATGGGGCTGGACTCTATGTTCTGTTTGTGCAATGCTCACTATAATGGAACACAAACGACAATAATAATGAGCTGCAGGAAGAGGAGATCAGTACGGTTCTGATTAAAGAGGACACATCTTAGGGAAGCTGTGATACCAGGCTACAAAGTACTGTGCAGACAAGCCATGCATTTTTATAGGCCTCTTATAAGATCAAGGAGAATGTTTAAAAACAAAAAATGTAAAACTGATATAATGTGCTGCATAATGAACCCATCACCACCATCACTGAAGGCAAGGGCTCAATGAGGTTTGAAAAGATGTATGTTTTTACAACTATGAAATCTGTACCTCTTTCCAAAATTAATCAAAAACTTTCCTAAACGCAATTATAAAATACTACAGGTAGGATGAAGAAGGAGTACCTCATTCTTCACGTGCTGATTCTAGAAGGACGAGCCACCTTCTTACTTACAGATATTTCCATGTATATCACAATGATAACTCACACGCTCAAAATCAGGCAAAAACTTCAGCAGCCCGTACAAGTTGATGACTAACCGATTAGAGGGCAAGAGGCACTTCCAATGTGGCTACTCCATTGCTCACACTGTCACCATGCTGTAACTCTGATAGCAAGATTTTCTTCCCACAGGAGCCATAGCTGCTCCAGCGACAGAACATTTGACAAGATGGAGCCCTGATTAATTTTTCCTGAATGGGTTTAAAAAAGAATTTAGGGAATGGTAACAGGTTTGAGAAAACATGCTTGCTTTTAAAGCAGAAAGGAAAGAGGTCAGACAAGGATGGAATAAATAGCCTGGAAAAAGCAGATGGTATGGCGGTTCCAATGGACCATCAGAAATGTCTTACTGCAGCTGGGATGCAAACTAAGTGTGTCTCAGCATTCCTACCTTTTAATAGAGGCGCATCCAACAACTATGCAAAAAATACACACTCGTTTTTCCTCACAGGCTTCTTTCCTGCAGCATAGCCATCACAAATGACCACACAGTCATAAATTAGTGAAGGCAAGTAATATTTAATTTTGTGAGTATTAGTGACAGCTGTTAAAAAAGATAAAACAGAATGGAAAGAAAGAATGCAAACATTCTGCTCTTCAAAACCAACTGGTAAAACAATCAATGAGCCCCATTTTCAAGCCATTTTCTGCAGCCACAAGGGCTTGAAACCTTTGTTTCTAAAGGAAGTTGAGACTCCTTACTCAGCTGCTTGAGTACAGAAACTGACACTTGAAGAAAAACGTCAAATACTGCAGCAATCACAAATTAAAAAAAAAAGTTCTAATCACAGGGATTGGCATCACCGTACTACAGTGCTAAAATATGCTTGTATTACAGCCTGTTCTAGTGGCGAGAGCATTTGTCTGAGAACGATGAGACGATCTATTTGTGGCTGTCAGCAGTGTCTTTTGATGCAATCATAAAAACCACCTGTAGAGCTGCTTCCCACTTTCTGTTAGAAAAACAGCACTGAGTTTACGAATCTGTATGATGCTTAGTAAAATTGGTCCCCAATTTCAATTGGGGCTATACATGTCACTTCACTACAAATAATAGCGAGCAAGATACTCCAGCGCCCTACTTTTAATCCTTGTGAGGATAAGGAGTCACAGGTAATCCTAGCCAAGGTCCCAGCTACAGCAAAGAGAGTAAGGGTTCACAAATCTCAGCAACAGCTGCTTCTTACTAGTGTGTATAGGCAACACGTTGGTCCTCATGCACTCCTTCCCTAACCCCCCTCTGCTCCTTGGAACTGAATACAAACATCCATCCATCCATCCACCATGGCTTAAAGCTTCAGGTTCATCAACTCAGTCCAGGGAATATTCTTTCTAGCAGTCTACTCACAGAAAAGATGTATTTCAGCAGCATCGGGGTCTGCCCTTCTCCTAGCTTCTCTATCTCATATTTCTTTAACATTTGGGAATCAGGAAGATTTAAATAGAAATATTGTCTAAAATGTGGTTCCCAAAATAAATTTTCAAAGATAGATTGAAAGGTCTCTTAGTATCGGCCAAGTTGTGTGGGAGGGCACAGCAGGACACTAACAAGGCTCATGGGAAAGGGTGGGAATGAATTTCATATGCAAATGTGGAACATGACATGGGTGGGAAGGAGGAAAGAAATTAAGCACAAATATTATCTCTTTTTATCCCCAAACCTTCATATTACAGATCTTATTTATACCGTTTGTTCCACAAGGAAATCTGTGGAAAATAAGATGAAGCGTTTCCAGCCTTTCAAAAGATAAACAGCTTGCTAAGTGGAGGGGAGGAAGCGCTAATAGCTTGCATGCCTATAACTTTAGCACACGATTCTTTAATGTATCACAGTAAAGTCATCTCCATGACATGCTAACATTGTTCCTTTAGGTACTGCTTCATGGAGACAGTATTTCTGTCACAAGCCTCAGAGAAAAGTAAAAAAACCACCAGCCTGCCCTTGAGATATGCTAAGTGATGATTTGAGTATCGAAATACATCAGTAATTCAGATCGGTGTTTAGAGCTACCTGAGAGTTACCTACCAGAGCACTATTCTTCAGGCATTGCCTTTGGACTGTAAAATAATACATTGTTTGTTTCTGCTGGACTTTAAGCAGAATAACAAATCTCTTTAGGATATACCAATTACAGACTCATAGACAGTGAACTGGCTGATATTTTAACAGGCAGATAACTTGCTTTCCTAAAGCACTCCCTTGAGAATCACTCGTCAGTAATCCACACAACATCAGAGTTGGTGGCAGAGGTGCAGAAAGGGGATCAAATACACAGAGACAGAAGGAGCGGGCTATGCAGGAAGCGGGGGCTCAGAGTTTGAGGTAGAAATGGGGAAAAGAGGACTCTTACCTTACTTGTTCTACCTGTAAATATGCGTAATTTACATTCCCTTTTGATCAGTTATTCAAACATTTGTAATTTACAGATAATCTGAGAGTTATGATCACAAAAATCATGAGAATTCAGACATGGCAAGAAACCAAAACAACTGGGCATTACACTACAAGCTTCTTCCCTTCTGCATTTAGGCTAGACATTACCTTTACAAAACAAGAACAGTGCTTCACGCTTGCAGAATTTCCATAAAACCTCAAAGTACCAGGAGATGGAAGGAAGTACTCAAATTTTCAACCTCATGCTATAAAAAGTCTTGCTCTTTGCAGTAAAGAGAGATCTAAACCTCCGGCCACGAAGAGTGCACGGAGGTGGCTACTCCTGCTTTTGTGAAGAGGAGAGTCCCAAGCGTTGAAACTCAGCTGGCCATGTGGGAGGTCCCAGGAATGGAATTACCATCACTGAGCCTTGGGCCCTCCAGGTACTACAGTTGATTAATTTCTTACAACTGCAGGCTCACTGACCCCTGAATAGCATAAAACCAGCAAGAACGAGTGTGCTCCGGTCTTGCAGCTTCTTTCGCAGTGTGCGGTACTTGTGCGAGCCAGGTGACCTTACGTCATTTCCAGACAGAACAGCTTGGGAAGTGACTGCAGGACCCCCACGCTTTTTTTCTCCTTTCCTCCCTGCAGGTGTCCTTTGGCCTTTGAAACAGCAAATGACTCTGTTATACTGTCAGAAATCTTTGTCAGAACTGTATCAAAATTCCCCTAGCAATTCCTTCCTCACCGCCTCTGGCCCAAGGCAGCTGCCCACTCTGCATTTCTCCCTCCTCATTTGACTCTTTCCAGAGAGCTCTCATCCGCTCCCCTTCCATTGCCCTGGCACAGCTCCCTAGCTCCAGCTCCCCTTTCGGCTTACACGTCAGCTCCCTTCCAAATGCTCTACCAGGACAAAATCGCATTTGTGTGTGACAGAGAAGGAAGAGGTTTCTCCGCTGGGGTATTTAAAACCTAGTCCAAACTTCAAAAATGTCTGTCAGCAATAGAAGTAAACCCAACCTTTTTCCTCTCCAAGCACTCAAGAAGCTGTGAAGGTGTAAAGATATGTACCTTTAGCAAACTTCAGAATATCCCACGATTTCATTGAACGCACCACCACCCCCAACCACCTCCCCCAATTTTGTGCTAGATGCAGCCTTACCAAAACACTGTCACTCTGGCAGCACGGTGTGCTTAGTTCAGCTGATCAGACTCCTGTCCTATGGACAAAACTGCAGGAAGTCTATACGTGCGAGTTAGTTACAGATGGAAGCAAATAGCTGGACTCCGTTTATGCTACGGAAGCACAACAGGATGAAAATACAACTCCCTGCACTCTCACTGCCCTCCAGCTGAGTTGCCTTCAGTGTACGGAATAAGCCGTGAGTCACGAACTGGTATGCTGCTCTTGCATAACATAATCAGATACTGGTATTTTGTACGTGCCTAATATTTTGGGGGACTATTTTATTTGTTGACATAGAAACAACTGAGAAAACAAACTTTTTTTTTTCCTAAAATCTCACTCAAGACAAACAATGGAACATCTGCGTATGGGTCAGCGTTACCGCATCTGCCCTTGTTCATAATCGGCAATCACCTCTGCCACAGCCAAAATACAGTTATTTATAGGAATGTAGACAGCTTGAGCTAAAGGCATTACTCAACAAGTGAGATCAGAAATGAGCAAAAAATACTACATGTTCCCCAGGAAATCTTATAAATAGGCAGAAATTAACTCCACAGTTCAGCAAAACTCTATGCTTGAATGTTTTGAGGACACTTGGAAAAGACAAGCCCTCCAGTGGCCCGGAGCTGCGGAGCACTGGTCAGCATGTGGTTCACCGATGGTTTACAGAGCAAAGCTACTAAAACTGCCAACGGCATTTCATGAAACACCCGGTACATCTCCAATTACAGTCCCAGTCCAAGATGATATCGCTCAAGTAGAGCAGAGCAGGGCACCCAGCAGTTTAAGAAACTGAAGCCTGTAGCAAAGAAATAAAGCAACAAGTTTTTGCTTTACATTTCTAGCAGGAACACCTGCTTTCACAGGACCTGTGGAGGCAGTATCTCAATAAACAAACCACCCAAATTAATAAGGGAACATGATTACATGCTTTACGTCTGACATTTCTATACTGTATAAAAGGAAATGTTAACTCAAAATATCTTGGTCTTGGCAACACATTATCCTATCAGTGGATGATTTGACATGTTCTTTCCTTGAACAGCCGAACAGGCGGTAAGTAGAATCTATCAAGCTTCTACCAGTTTGAATTTCTCTGCAACTCAGATGGATATTGAAACCGCTATCCACCATGCATATGGATTTTCTAATAAAATACTCATCACTGCTTCTCATAAGCACGTTCCATTAATTTGGTAGATTGGCGCTTCAGCTCTGTGATGAAATGTAGTAGCACTTAACAATTTTAGAAATCTTAAGAACAAACGAGGGAGAGACCAAATGATGTTTCTGCCTTTGTCAGCCCATGAAAATAACAACATCCTTCTTAAAACTCTCCAAAGTCTAAGGTTATAGATATAACATTTAATCTTCATCTGCTTTTTTGCACATCTGTATTGCTGGTTTATACAGCAGTTCTGTAAATATTCCCTGTAGACCTCAAAAGATTTTTGTTTCAAAACTGATTTATGAGCTGAGAGTCGTGTTCAGTGCTTATGGTATTCATAAGCCTAAAAATGAAAAGCTGAGCGTACGTGATGGATATAATCTGTTAACAGGACTTAAAGACTATTTGTCTGTTTTCCATTTTCATTTCCCTGCACAGTCATAAATTGGTGCAAAATTGATTCAATGACCCAGATATTACTACTTTCACAACTTGGTCATTTTTATGTCCTGATCAAAATGGCTGCATACAGGAGGAACCTTTATGTCTTTTTCTATCAAGTTGCTGTGCCCGTCATTTGCAACATAAATGCTAAAACGGCCATGTCAAAGGAAAGGCGATACTATTTTTACTGTGAACAGAACAGAATTAGGCATAGCTGCAGACCGAAATCTTTATTCCTCAGCCTTTTTATAAAATTAGCCCGCTTTGTCATCTGGTGTCCAATTATCCCTCAGACAGATAAACTGCATCTTCCACAAAGAAGATAAAAGCTGATTGAACACCTTCACTTGAACAATGTTTCTCTTTTGGTCCCTCTTGATAAGAAGAAGGTATAAACAGCGACACATACTCCTCTGTCCTACACAGGAAGCTTCCCATCTGTCTACAAACAAGGGCTCATTTTTATTGCTTTGGAGATAGCCTAGGGAACAGAAAATATCACTGCCAATTTCTGCCCTAGGAAGTATTATGTTTGATTTTAATTATATTTCTAGATCTTTTTAGGACTAGAGCATTTCTAATTATTAGTGCAAACGGAAGGTATCAGGAAGGAATGCCCCCTTGACATCCTAAGCGCAGCAAAACAGCCAAGCTAATCACGTTGTGCCCCACCCCCACATCTCATGGTATTGATTACTGCCAAAGGAAAGATAGCAGATTTTATAAACCTCTCGTAGGCGCTGGGGCAGCAAGCGGTGAGACTGGGAAAAGGTGCCCGAGGAGGTGCTTTATCGGAGGTCTCATCAGAGCATTCTGCCACAGGAGAGAAACATGTTATGACCGGAAACATGACCGAGCTCCGGCAGAAACCTGGTGAAAGCCCTCTGGACTACCTGAATCCCACATCTGTGCTATAAAAGCAGAGAAAATGCCTGAAACATTGGACAGTGAAAGCACTGCTGAGAAAACGTGTGCCGCTTATAGGCTAATGCTGGATGCACAATGGGTGAGAATGGGGAGAATCTATTTCTAGAGTTACCTATTTATCCATTGCTCACCTCCCCACGGCTCCGCTCTCCTGGCTTACTGCCTGCAGAGGATCCCAGATTTGGTACTTACATACTGAAAAGAGCAACAAAACTTACCAACAAACAAACTGGAGAGACTGTTTCAACAGTACAGCAAACATCAATTCTTTCTAAGAATAACTCAACTAACAAGAAAGACTTTTACCGCTTTTTTATTACTGAGCAAAGAAAAGCTTCCACTGAAAATAATTAAAATTCGCTAAACCTTAGAAAACAATGGATTGAGTTAATATGTGAAATTCTCTTTGGTGCTACACAAGTACTCAGGATATGGAGAAACAACAGAGCAGGCTTTATGTCATGAATCAAGGTAGAGAATTTCATCACAAAAGCGCAGCAATTCCAGGGACTGACTTTTGAAAACAAAGTTATGGAAAAAAAATCTCAAAAAAGCTCGACGGCAATATTTAGTATCAAGGATGGCCACAAATGGTGTCAAGGAAACAACTCCCATTGCAAAAACTAGAAATTAGATGAGAAAAGAATCAGGTATCTGAATTGTCAAAACCAGTCTTGGAAGAGGTAATCAACCACTCTTTGTCCCCATATTTACTCAAAATGCTTGTAGACGGATTAAAACTTTGTTTTCGAGACTGATGAAGGAAATCCATTGAAAAAAGATTAAATGCAAATAAAACTACAAAATAAACCAAATCTTTCTCTCCCCACTAGCCTGTACAGCAATACAAAGTGCTGAACTAGGATGGTGTGAAACCGTCATTATGTGCAAGCAGGGGGTGGGATAAAGCCCGTTCAGCTGAAGGCACGCAGGGGCATAACGCATCCTGAGACACAGGGTTTACAGCGCGAACGCGTCTGTACGGCGTTTGACTGGTAGCTGGTTTGATGATGCTTCCTCATGGGGGAGCAGAGGAGCCCGCCGGTTCTCTCGTTATTTGAAGGGGTGCCGACTGCAGCAGCGGATTTGCTGAGGGGGATGTGAGAGCTCCCCACTGAATTCCCCTGCCGCTCTCGCTATTTCATCCCACTGCGCAGAGGACGGGGGAGAAGCCGAAGGGTTAATTACCCACCAAACGGGGCTCTTGTCTCTTGACTTCTCTATGTGATAGTGTAAGGGAAAAATGTTTCTCCTCTTAAATTCTGGACAGCTTATATTGCTTTTCTGAGTAACTGACAACAGAACTAAGCTGTACCCAGAAATAAATGGTTTTGTTTTAGGTGATACTGCTGACTAGATTTGGACGATGTACGTTTGGGAAGTCCAGAAAAATACACTGTTGTAGCTAAATGTTTTGCAAATGCTAAGACATAGGCAGTACACAAGCGTTCATCTCAAGTCTAGTGTGCGGATCGGATCATGTTTCCATGTCGACTGGAACCCCACAGAAACAGTACAAATTATTCTCTTTATGTTTGTTGAAATGTAACACTCTTTGATAGCGACAGTGCCCGGATAGTCTGTGTGTCCATTTGGGATACGTGAGAGGCCAGTGAATAGACTCTAGCCACCAGAGGCAGGTTAAAAAACCAGTTATTTTTGCACCCACTGCTGCCCAGAGCTATTATTACAGCTTCTCTCTTCTTTGAAAACAAACCGAAATAAAATAACACAGCAATGTAATTTAACTTCCTCAGCCTGATATCCAGTTAAAACAAGGAAAAGTCAGGGGAATGGTCTGCCAGGTCCCTGACATCCTTGCAGAGAGAGGCCTCACTAGCCTTTTTGTTTGATAATTACTTTCTCAATGCTGTTATTTTCTAATGTTTAAACATTGGTCTTCTGAGACTTTGTGAGTGCTCTGGCCATAGCCTGACTTCAGGATACACGAGCTTTGTCCTTTTCCTGTCTGTCCCCTGAGCCAAGGCTTCCTCTGGAAGACAATTAGGCAAGCGAGCCAGAACAGAACTGTGGTATACTCTGCCCAGGTCCCTGGCCAGGAGAGACAGGCCCAGAGGACACTCCAGATCCTAGCCGTAGACGCAGTCATACCTTTCCTCACACCAGTTACCTCCTCCGGAAGCCTGCCCGTTGCTGGCTTCATTCTACCACATTTAATCCACATTCGCTTTTCTAAAATCAGTGAGCGAGCACATGTGCAATACTGCTGTCGGCACATGGATGCTGTCAAACCCACTGTAGAGCCCGGCTGGAATGAAAGAGCCAGTGTTTCTATGGGACATTAATCACATTGTTCTGTAATCAAACATGGGATCACTGGAGTTCACAAAGGACTTCTTCCCTAAATAAAGTTTTTTTGCTAATTCCAATCAGCTGTCCGTTCGCCCAACTAATTACCCATAGGAAAGCCAGTGCATTACTATCCTGCTGCTTGAGCACTGTAAACTGTCTAGAGTAGATACGGCAGTAATAAATAATAGCCCAGAGTTTAAATTCAGCTCACTTGGTTATTTTCTCTGAAATATTGTTCAAGACCAAGATGCTGAAATCTTTCTCAGTGGCTCTCCTAGCCTGGGTAATCTCAGAGTGCTTTAGCACTGCGACATGTAATGGAGGTTCCCATTACTCCCAATGTTCAGTATCTGAGCTCGATGCTGAAGAATGAAATTGCCTATACATTAATACTACTTGTAGAATGTGTTAATAGCAAGAGGGAACATAAAACCTCACCTCTCTGGGGTTTTGTTCTTATCTGTTTGCTGTTTTACAAACCGGATATAGAATTCTTATGGAAACATTTTTTTTTAGGCTACTTACAAAGCAATCAAATGTTTTTGCACTGCACCTTTCCCTTTATAATCCACCGAGACTCAGGCAGCTGAGAATCTATGTCCACCAATGCTCCATCACTCCTTTCAACATCATAAACACATGTACAAACTATGAAGACACAGATCCACTTAAAATAACACAGGCAACATATTAAACTCACAATGAGCTATTCATTAGAGGGCATTAAAGGGTTAAACTGGCTCAGTTCTCTTCCTGAATTTTCAGCTATACTTTTTTTCAGCTGTTTTCTGAATTGTACACTTCTGACAGATTTTTCCCTCTCATTTATTTAATTTTTGGTCTCCTTCCACATCTTAGTCACGACCTTGTACCCCAGGTATCAGCCCGCTTGAAAGGGTGCGGCTACAGCTCCCCTGAGGCTTGTCTGCACGTTTCCCCTATGTGAATGCATCTGTGTCCCTTCAGTCCTACTCCCATTTTGCCCAGACGCTGGTTAACATTTTACCCTCTTACCGAAAGGCTTCAGAAGCAGTTTACTCACAAGCCATAAATCTGAATTCACTAGATATTGATCAGCACAGCCATATAAATCCAGACATTGCCCAAACCAGAATCTGAGATACTAAAGCCACAGTCCTTGCAACGCCTGACAGAGCTGGAAGGAGACTGATAACGAATCGTGCAACTCCATCTACTCCCTCCCCCTGCCTTCATTTGCCTTCCGAGTTGCGTTTCGCACTTCTGGTTCCTATTGCAACCAAGTGCTCATTACCGAATGCAGTGAGCCCAGTGACATTTTTCAGGCCTAAAGCAAATGTCTAATGGGACTGAATTTTAATTCCCCCGCAGACCTTTAAAAACAAATGAATTAACCTCAAAATAAGTTGTGCACGCTCAGCTTTGGTCACATCACATGCATGTTCACCACTGCTCTCTGCTGCTTGGGAGACCTGCTCCGGAAGGGAGAGAACCTGTGCATGTGCACTTAGGTTGCAATTACTGACACTGGACTGCAAAATGTCTTATACCACTACACAAATATGTACATTTCATTAATTCTACTCGGTTAATAATTAATCGGCCCACAACCCAGACAGCAATGTTGGACTAATTCACTTCTGGGAGAGCTAGGTTTAATGCTTGAGAAATTAAATTAAAAATCATAAAAACTCTACGGTAGTTCACTGTTCAGATATACACAGTTACAAATACAAAAAATAAGGGAAAACTGAAGTTCTTACGGCTTTTACCTCATCCACCTGGCAGATGGGCACTATACTTTTATACCAACAAAGAGAATTTAATTTTATAGGCAGAAAACTAGAAATGCAAGTTACATTGTACATGTAATTGAGCTGAGTTATAATTACGATTTAAAACTTTGCTGCTGCACTCTTCATGTTGTTGTTTTAACGATACAACCATAAAAAGCATTTTTACTTTGAAAGCACTTTCATAAATATGCCATCTACTCAGAAGACCTGTTTTACTTGAGTATTCTGACATGCCTTTGCAATTTTAATGATTAAAATAGGTCCTCTGTGCTTTTTATTGCTGATGCCATCAGAAAGTCAGAACACGAGTAGAACAGGTCAATCCTCCTTATCATTATCCACAGAGTAATTTACTAAATTAAAGTAAGCTTTTCCATCTCAAGTAATTTAATGCAGTTAAACACCCCCTCCCCACTTATTTTTGTAAAAAATAAAGAAGTGTTTAGAAATCAGATGTTATTTCTTCGTTAATCAACTGGAATTCCCAAGAAATTGGAGGGAAAAATGGTCTGGGTCAGTAATTGAAATTAAATGAGTATCAGCAAGCAGACAGCTGACAGAGATCAGCGAGCGCATCCTCTTGTGCAACGAGGGTCCTGAGTACAGGAGCACAAGCAAAGCTTTCTGGCTTTGCCTGGATCGCAGCCACAAGGAGCACGCAAGCAAGAAACGTTACAAGCCCAGATCGCCCAGGGACAGAATGGCCATCTAAGCCGGGGAACCGGTAATTGACAGGGCAATCATTTGGGTAATTAGGGACCTAGCTGTGCAAATCCTTATTCATGTTTTATCAGATAAATCTCTGCCTTAACAGATGCGTAATCTGGTCTCCCTTGAAGCTGAAAGGATTCAAATCAATTCCAAATCAGAAGTAAACCTCTTCCACCTAAAATCTGGTATAAGTAGTAAGAAAAAGACTCTTTTTGCCTTTGTTCATCAGTCTAGGGAGATAGGCTCACGATAGCCCACTATCGGTTGACACAACTATTTGTAAGAAGCTGCTGGCATACTAATTATTAGCAGAGTTGGCTGGAAAACAATTAGCATGTGCCATGAAAAAATATAGAAGATATAAAATTCAATTCTCATCTCATTAGCTGGGAAATTTTTTGATCTGTGAAAAAGAAAACACTAGCGAATGTTTGTTGAGAACCCAGCAATTTTTACTAGAGACTTGATTTTGCCGGTGCCATCAATTTTTCACACCACTTCAACTAAACCTAAACATTAGGGGATTCTGTTTCTGACTTGAGGAGAAGCTAATAATCAACAGATCACAGACACATCACACCAAAGCCAGCGTGTGTCTTCTGGTGGACAGTGTGACAAAGTGAATTGGACATGAGCTTGTTATTATGCTATGGAAGACATGGCCTCCATTCCCTACTACCTCTGAGCTGGCTGTGGCAACCTAAGTTATCTTAAGCAAGGGACTGACTGCATGTCTCAGCAGCACGAGATAATGAGGGCTTGATGAACCAAGTGTCCTGAGGAGAAGCTGCCAGAGTAGTGAGTGAATGAGCACATTCATCATACATGTTTTCTTTCCCTACAGCTCAGCATAAATCTCAGGGCAGAAGAAGGCCCGTGGGTGTGATACAGGGCCTGAGACACTGTTTTGAATAGCACATCACAATTGCCATTCCAAAGGGAAAGTGGGTGCAGTCGTCCCACCAATGAATAGTAATTACTTCCATACTATTATTGGGAAAATGCTTATGTGTTATCTGTATGTTAATGTATGATCTGGCACAGACATCTGAAGAATCTGTATGGATCTGAATACATAATTGTTCCCCATTTTTTTCCTCACAGGACAGAGAATAAAGTGGAGGTGGGAGTACGCTCGCTTTCTATTCCAAAGGTATAATATTTTCTCAGAGACACTGAATTGTACCACAGACTTCTCAAACATCAGCCCAAAAAAAGGAGCGACCCCAGACAAGCCTGCCTGTTGGAAACTGAAGCTCCACAGCTGACGGTGGTTCTACCTCCAGGTCTGTTTGATCTGTTCTGTTAGAAACGTCTGTGGCCACACGACCTGTGGCTACTTTACATCCCCTTGCATGGAGCCACGTCAGCACTACGACTAGCGGTAAATATTCAAAAACAAACCCAGCTACAGACACAATTTATAAATACCCCTTGACACTGACAACATGAGTGAGATACTTAAGCCTCTGTCCAGCTGTGGTGGGGTTGACCCTGGCCAGCAGCTAAGTACCCACATGGCCGCTTGCTCACTTCTCCCGCAGCAGGACAGGGGAGAGAATAGGAAAAGCCAAAGCAAAACTCAAGTGTCAAGATAAAGATGGTTTAATAAATGAAGTAAAGATAGAATAAAACAAGCAATCGCTCACCAACACCCACAAGTCAACCAACGTCCAGGCAGTCTCTGAGCAACAGCTACCTTGGAAGACCAAAATCTCCTCACCACCTTCTTCCATCACCCCAGTTCTATTGCTGAGCGTGACATAATATTGTATGGACTATCCCTTTGGCCAGTTTGGGTCAGCTGTCCTGGCTGTGTCCCCTCCCAGCCTCTTGCCCAGCCCCAGCCTACTTAGTGCTGGCGGAGGAGGGGAGGCAGTGAGACACACAGAAAGCCTTGGTGCTGCCCAAGCACTGCTCAGCCATAGCCAAAGCACTCCTGGGTTAGCCACACCGTTTTAGTCACAGATCTAAAACATAGCACCGTATGCACTGCTATGAAGAAAGTTAACTCCATTCCAGCCAGATCCAGCACAACAATATCCTCTGAATAAAAAAGAAAAGTCTTTCTAGTAAATTCAGTGGGCAACGAACCTGAGCTTGAAAGGGTTATCATCACCATTATTTATTTTTTTCATTTTAATGCATCAGGCTTGCTGTTGGCTTTGCCTTAAGCTTGGACTGACATTTTGGCAGCCTCTCTCCACAAAACGAATCTACAGAGATCAACAAAACAGTCTGATAAACTTTTTTCCTTGGCGAACATAAAACAAACTTGTACCATTTATTCCGCTTCCAGATATACTTTTTAAAAGCCTACTATGTCTCTTCTGGGGAAAGAAAGAGGAAAAAAAGACAGAGAAAAAAAAAGAAAAAAAAAGAAAAGAAACCTAACAGCCTAGATCCCATTTTTACTTTCACTGACAAAGTATATCTTTGAAGTCAAATAAACTATTTTTCCCCAAATAAATCTTTGTTACTGGGGTTGCACGTAATCTAGATAGTGGAGTTTACCAAAATCAGTTCAAAGAAATGCAATGAGAAAGTGGAAAGATAATATCAGTGGTGAAGAAAACCTTTGCATTGCTCACTTCAATGAAATGAACTAAGCACGATGACAGATGCATAGAAAAGTTTGGTTTTCTCCTAAAATGAGAGGCATCAGCACCATTTCCACTGCAGAAGGCAGCAAGTGCAGGGCAATTTAGAGCCATGCTCTGACTTGAGACACGTAGCGTGAGAACACAGAGGAGGCACAGAGGAGTTGGGAGCTGCTGAAAGAGCGCTGTATTATTTTAAAAAGTTAGGCAGAGTAAAATATATGCTAATAAGACCTCATCTGGGTTTTAAATTATTTTATTATACCTAAATTAAATAATCAGTCAGTAACCAACTAGCTACTTATTCTGCCTTCCCATGTTTTAAAGTCCTCAGTCTATTTAATGATCATCACAATGAAGCACTTCCAGATTTTTGTGTTTAAATAAATTATATCAGTGAGGATACTTTGACTACCCATTGCTTGTTACTGCCTCATTCCTATTCTTCAGAGGTTGCATGGCTGAGAGTAGACTGGAGGAAAAGGTAAGCTATACAGAAAAGCTCCCATAAAAAAATAGACTGTCGTCACCCCAAAAATCTCTACTTCATAGGAAAAAAATAACAAGAAAAAAATATTTTCAGCTGCAAGACTGGCAAAAAGAAATCCATCTTCTCAGTCCTTATTTAGTCTATTCGTGCAGCCCTTATTTTAGAAACTCTGTATTAGCTTGTAATAGGCATATTTCCTAAAGAGTGAGAGGAAATCATCGCACTTCTAGAAGACTCCATATAGACAAAAGGAAACTCCCTCAAATTTTGACCCGGAGCTTATAAATTGCACGCTTCCCAATGCAAGCTCAAAGAAGCTTGAGATCAGACCTGCTCATTAGAGGCCAGTTTCTTAAGAAAAGAACACAAGGAAAACAACACAAAAAACCTCCAAGCTGAAGCTTTTCCTTGGCCTTTGGCAGAGTTTTTCCCAGAGACGAAGATTTTTTAGACGATGGACTTCAGACATTTAGTCTGTGCCTTTCTAAAAGGACCATATCTGTCAAAATCATACAGTTAATGAAAGGAAAAATGTGTAATTATTGTTATTTCTAGAACAGTAACAAAAAGATAAATTTAATCTGTTGACTACACTGCATCAGGAGACAGCCCATATATAATGTGGCTCACCAAACCTATGCCAGATTTACAACATTTCAAACAGAGCACTAAAAAGCTTTTACAATTTATTTATTTTTCCCTGGGAAAGTACCACACATTCCAAATGATCAGCCATGGCAGCTACAATCCACAGCATGAAACAGTAACGGCAACAGCATCTTTCTTTACATAGAACCTGTCTGTTAATTCCGTAGCCCTTAGGGGTTACCTGCAGCAGCGCCTGCGTAGAGACCCGGCACCGCTGTCACCTCCAGGCACCCATCGGGCCTGGAAGCAGCTTCCATGATCTGCTCAGAGGATCCTGAGTAATTAAGTGACTAAATCTTCTCCAGCTTCAGGGAAAATGACCAAAATCGGGTCCTGCTCAGTTTTCATGTCTTTTTTCCACTTGTTCTACCTGTCCTTTAATCAAGCTTTTTTCTTGAAGTGTTTGCTTTGCCACAGTCAGACAACTCACATTTTTTTAAGTCTAGAAGAGAGCTTTAATGCATTCAAACCATTTGCCCCTGAGCTTTAAAATACTTAGAAATGAAAATGAATGTCATTTACGCATTAATATCTGATAAATATGAATATCTTTAACTTGTTCCTTTGATCTCATATATATATCTGGAGTGGCTAGTTGTCTATAAATGGAGAGTAGTTTTGGAAAACTGCAAGTCACAGCTATAAACTTCCTTGAGACAGCAGAAAATAGCATGACAAACAGCAAGGTGCAGAAAAAGAGATTTTTTAAAACTGTACATTAAAGTAATTATTAATAATGTTACAGGGTCTTTTGTGCAAATAAAGGTAGCAATACTTGATCTTGTGTAAAGCCAATTTTTGCAAAAAAGAACTACAAAAGACAGACCTTAAGTACTAGAATTGCAGTGTGCAGAAAAATATTTACTGACAAATACACATACTTATGGATATTACAGATTCATTCCTAAAGTGAATCACTATTGGAGAGTTTCTTGTAACAGTGTGTTTTAAGAGGAAACAGAAATGAATGAGTAACCACTTGGTACACACAACAGAATGTGTTTCACACCTGAGGACATCATAAAAAGTTAGGTGACAGATACAGCACTTACTGAAAATCTGGGCGGCAAATCACAGAAAATAAAGATGAAAATCGCCACTGAGTCCAAGGAGTTCAAGCTCAGTTTGCAGGGAACAGAATGAAAGTAAAAGGTTTAGAATTCAGGGATGATGAGCTTGACAAAGAAGGAGAGACAGCTAGGTTTTCTCTATTTTACTTTCGACATATGTGACAAGGGCAGCATGAGCACCGAAGAAGCCAAAAGAAGCAAGTCGCAATAGCTAAGCGTCCAAAGACGCTGGAGTGGTGAAACCATTTACAAATGCTTTCGAGCCCTCCCGCTAAGCAGAGAGCAACTACTTGCTGTAGCACTACACTCCTTATTGTCATTAAACTTACTAGCAAGGGTTTGGCTATTTCCAGTTCATTTAATGTGAATGCTGAAAAGTATATTCTTCTTAAATGCTTTTGCACGTACAAATAGGCTTTACCTTACACACATATCATCAGAGATACAAATAAGACTTTCATCAAAAGGGATAAGCCATTTATACATGAAAAAACAAAAGATACATAATGTCTTGAATCACATTGCTCTCATTCTCTTGTAACAACAAATACTAGAATTCTTCTTGTACAAGTTTTTTCCCTATATAGAATAGATTTAGTGCGTGTTGTTTTGCTTTGATAGGTTAGCAGCAGTGAGAAATCTTGGAAAGGTATTGAGATCTTTGCTAGTAATATTTATTGAGCAGTACTTGTACTTTAAAGTTACAGCATCTAAGAATTTCTGCCACAAAAGCTGCACGTGATTACAGCTTTCTGTGCCATTTGCTTCAGATGCGCGTTCACAGCTGTATAAACACTACCTTTCTACTTCTTTGCCAAAGAAGTCAAACTAAGGTATTAGTTTAGTACATTCATAAGATTGTACTAACAAGTCAGTTAAGGTACCACCAGGGTCATATCTACTATTAGGGGATCCTAAGCCTCTAGATAATACAAGTAAAAAATTCTTTTATGGTTGGGGCCTAAATAAAGATACTGTGAAGTTCATGAATCGACTGAAAGAAAATTAGTATTAGAAGAGACCTCAAGAAGTCATCTAAGCTATTGCCTTGCCCTAACAAATGAATAATAGCAATGTCATTCCTTAATGTACTTGCAAATATCCGCAGGGGACTACACAACCTTCCCAAGCAATCTACTCCAGTGCCTCATTATCTGGACCACTAGAAAGGTTTTCAATTGTTTACCCTAAATCTTTCTTCCTGCAGCTTTAGGTCATCTGTCCTTGTTCTGTTCCCCAAGGACATGATGCATACCTTTTGCTTGTAGCAGCCTTTTACGTACCTTTTACAAACTGTTACCGCATCCCTCTCCTCCCATCTCCCTCTCTTCTTTATATCCACTCTCTCAAGCTAAGCATTCCTAGTTCTTTCAGTGTCTTCTTAGATGTCATCCTCTAAGAGTTATTCAACCTTTGTCTTTCCTATGCCCCTTTAGAAATGGAAAACTGTCACTCAGAATCAGTACAACAGTACACAATCCACCTTTGCAAGCAGTCACCACTAATTAACATAAACTTTCTGTGATATTAGTAGATTGAGATTCTTACGGTATCGGAGGAATCTTTTAATACTGGATTTACATTGCGTAACTAGCATTTGTGATCTATAAATCGTTTTTCTGTTTGATCCCCTGCGGGGAAGCATATATCCCCTGTGCACTTTTATTTATCAAAGCAAGGTCAAATTGTTTAAAATGGATAATTAGAGAATAACATGGCCACAGGGTGTTCAGGTGTTTCTTTTAACTTAGGTAAAGGCTTCCATTACCGTAGATATCCCAATGTTATGGGAACAGCCTGTCCTTTCATGTGACACTTGGCTAATGTCACAAGTATGTATGAAATGTCTCTACTTCAGGAACGACTTCAAGAACTCAGTCAAAGATAAAAAGTCAGATAGCTAAACAATGTATGTTTTTATTTTCATTTTGTCTTTGAAGTTTTAATTCAACAGCAAAAATATATCAAATAGGAGTACAAGCTTTTTTTCCTGTTTTTCCTGGCTCAACTTTTCTATGTATCAACATTTATGAAAAACAAAGTAAACAGGGGAGACAAAAAGAGGTTGCTCGCAATTTCTTCAAAGTGCGGTTAGTATCCACAGCTCTTTGTGTAACGCTTTTCCTTTTTGAATTTTGGACAGGAGGCATTGAAAGGATTTTATGAACCTCAGTCCATTTAAATGCAAGCCCAGGGAGACAGGGAAGCACTGTCCCCACTCAGCAGATGGAGATTACTGAAAAAGAGGCCAAATGATTTGCCCAAAGATATACAAGTTAGCAGCAGTAGGTGGTACTGAAAGTCTGGGGATATTTAGGAAGCATGACGTGAAATAAACAAAAGAGAGATAAAAAAGAAGTGGTGATAGGCGAATTTCCAGGAAAAAATATTTTTGTCAGATTAATGGTATCTCCAGGATAAACCCAGAAACTGCGTTAGTTGGAAAACTTCACCAAATCTGAATAAAATGCAACTAATCTAATTTTTCTGATAATACACGTGCAATTTATTTTCTAAGAAGTCATTTCTAACAAATGTGGAATGTTCTTTCATGTTCTAAAGTGGTTTTCCATCATCTATTATAGAATTAATTTAAGATTTATTCACTGCTAAAATATGCAGAAAGTCCTTAAAAAAAAGAGAAAGCATGGGAGTTCTTCAGAAATAAGTTTATCGTTGTACCGGTATTATCATTACTTTTAAACTGACAATCTTAAATGATTCCTACATATGACAAGCTGCAATTCCACACAAACCAACCCAAATCATAAGAGTTTTTGGTGTGTTTCTTGTGTCCTTTTCACATTTGAAAATACTGGGACAGTACTTCCTCGTTATCCTTTTTAGTTTTCAATTACAGTGGCCCATTTTGTTTCAGCCAGATGGAGACATAGTGACTTCCTGTGACCCAAACACAAAGCAGAAGCACTTTGACCTTAAGAAGAAAGATTTGGCTAAGCCTTCAGCGAGGGGATCTAGTTATCTCTTCCCTTTACCTGAGCACCCGAGGTTGCTGCTTCCGTTTTGTTTTCCCTTTTGTTCAGATCCTGTGAAAGCGGCTGGCATTTATTGCTCCCATCCTGAACCTACTTTTGTTAGTGTGAAATGTCTGTCCGTACAAGAGAGGTGGTAGACGCCCCATCCCTGAAAACATTCAAGGTCAGGTTGGACGGGGCTCCGAGCAACCTGATTTAGAGGAAGCTGCCCCTGCTTGTTGCATGGGGGGTTGAACTAGATGGCCTTTAAAAGCCCCTTCCAACCCAAACTATTCTATGATTCGATGATAAAATGTGATGCCAAAGTACTACAGACTTATGAATAACTCAAAGTACAACACAATGAACAAACATCTGGTTCTCTTCTAACATTCCCTGGAGTTTAAGTATCCCAAGGATCAAGATACTGAAAAGCGACTGCAGAGATGGAGGTCAAATGGTGGAGGAGACCTCAGATGAGACCACAACATGGTAGACAAGGGTCCCCCTTTAGCGTTGAAGAACTAAACTATGTGAGCAATTGTATGTCATGTATTTGTGTCCTGATACTATAATACAACTTCTACAGATTGTTGAACAAGAACAGCAATAGGCAAGACACTGTGGAGTCTTGCACATCAAAATAAACAGGTCGTGACAGATTTTTAAATCAGCAGTTGTTAAAAAAAAAAAAAAAAAAAAA